>CALNHX010001417.1:0-227689 GCA_940337035.1 Agriotes lineatus
TTTAACTGGGTGGTACCATACTTTGGTTTCAGTAGGATGCACCGTCCAGTGTGGCCAGGCCCAAATACCCCAACAACTAAACTAAGAACAAGTTTAAATTAAAGTAAAAATGGCTGCAGGTTGCAACCGTTCAGTAATGAAGTCTTGAGCACACTGCAGTGCTGCCAACCCTCTACCGTAACTTCACCCCAGACAGTAATAGAATTTCCCCCATTTTTAATGGAAATTCCCCCAAAAAAGAAAACAACCTTTGTAGCATATAAAATCATAAACCAGTATTTAAACCAAACTTTTACATAGAAATAAACTAATATGAATATAAAAATATTCAAAAAATATTATTATGTACGTACATATTATACATTGGTATTAGATCTGAATTCGGATCAGAAACTTAACAACTACTAAACAACTTAAAAACTAATCAGAACAAAAAAAATCTTAAACATAATTGCTACATTCTATAATACGTACAGTCGAGTTCAAATAAACCAGGGACAATGTTTTTTTCATATGTAGGTTGAGTTAAGAATTGAAGAATATCTCCATGGATTTCCTGTTATCAGAAAGAGTTACAGATTTCATTAACCTGTCAAAGTCTAATGTAAATCCATGGAGATATTCTTCAATTCTTAATTCAACCTGTAAAATGAAAAATATATTGTCCCAGATTTATTTGAACACCACTGTACATAGGTATTAACACTTGAACTAATAATTACTTTAATCAAACGAGCTATGTTCTATAATGCATATAGACCCAAATTGAGATCTTAAAAAACTCTGGAGTTTTGGAGCAACACCCTCAATTCTGGCTTTGTTTTTCTTATTTGAATCTGTTGATATAAAGCAAATAAATATTTAAAGAAACATTACAAACCTTTCCCCATTGCTGATCAGATCCAATCCTGCTTCCTGTTCCTGTCTTTGTTTTAGTTTAATGTCAATTCTTTCAACTGTCAATCTGCTGTGAAAATCATTTTGAACTCAGCGTGTAAATAGTGCAGGCAGCCAACCAAAGTATTATGTAAATTACTAGTACACAAGTTTACTAGAGTTAGAGACAGTAGGAATGAGAAATCAATCATAGATTACGTCCTCATTGACAGAAAACATAAAAAGGAAATACAAGATGTTAGAGTGTACAGGGGCGCTGAGATAGAAAGTGATCACCATCTGCTTAAAGCGAAAATTTGTATGCATACTGAAACAAGTAACAAAAAAGTAAAAGAAATAATATGTAAAAAATCTGGTGTGATACACTCACACAACTTCCTTTTACAGTGATCTTATAATTAGTCAAAAATTTCATTTTTAATTTTTAACCATTTGTTAAAAATTTTCAAAAATTACAAATTCTACAAAAACGGTACAAAATCGAGTGTTAGTTGAAGAGACATATTTTCTCTAGAATTTTAAGGTGAATTCAAAAATGTAATAATATACCGGGTGTTTTATTTAAAATAGGAGTTAATAAAAAATAGAAAAAAAACAAAAGAAACCCACTTTAGAAGTATTCAACTGGAAAATCACCTATCTCACATCAATACACATTAAAAATGTAAGAAAAATGTAAAGTTTAAAAAAAATCGTTAGAGTCGTTTTTGAAAAAATCGAAAAAAACTGAAAAATCACAAGAGTAAACACCTACTTCCGGTTATGCGATTTTCTTCAAAAGCTTGCTGTTTCATCTACATAGTACACAAAACTTATATATGAAGTTTCAACGCCATAACTCTTTTCGTTTTTGAGATATTCTGTTCACAGACAGACAGACACACACACAGACAGACAGACAGACAGACAGACAGACCAATGAAAAAAAATATGTTTTTTGGGACCAGGGGACTCTAAAACGTGAAGATCCGTTGAAAACTCAATTTAGAATTTTTGGGGTGAATCCAATACTTCCTTTATAGTAAAAGGAAGTAAAAAGATAATATTTCACTGAAGACTTATAAACTGAGATATAATGAAATAGCTAAAAGATTTAGAGAAGACGTAGAAGCCAAAGTTAACGAGCTAGGAAATGATACGTACGAAAGGGATATAGAAGCATTATGGGAAGCATTTAAGGACATATTAATACGAACAACAGCTGAAACATGTAGAATGTATAAAAAAGTAAATAGTAAAAAACAAACAGCATGGTGGACGAATGATATAAAAGAAGAAGTTAAGATAAAGAAGAAATTGTGGAAAGAATATCTAAATAACAAGAAGGTAGAAAGCTACAACAAATACAAAGCGCAGAGATGCAAAGTGAAACTACTGGTGATAGAGGAAAAGAAAAAGACATGGGATCAGTTCGGTACAAAGCTGGAAGAAGATGCGAAATCCAATCAGAAATTATTCTATAAAACATTAAAAAACTTAAGAAAAGGAAAACAGGAAAAAATACATTTTGTAAAGGATAAAGACGGGAAACTTTTAAAAGAAGGAAATCAGATAATGCACAGATGGAGTGAATATTTTCAAGAACTGTTGAACTATGAAGAAACGGAAATGGAGGTGATAGAAGAATACCCAGATGGAAAAGACGACCACATACAAGAAGATAATATAAAAACTGAAGAAATCGAAGAGGCGATAAGAAAGCTAAAAAGTGGAAAATCGGCAGGCCATGATAAGATAACCGCTGAAATGTTGAAAAGTCTGGGGCCAAAAGCAACCAGGTTATTAGAAAGAATATTCCAGAAGGCGTGGCATGAGGGGAAAATTCCTAAGGATTGGGAAATAGGCATAATAATGCCAATACACAAAAAAGGTGATGCGATGAAGTGTGATAACTATAGAGGGATTACATTACTTAGTATTGTTGGAAAAGTGTATGAAAGAATACTAAATAATCGACTATTAACACATATAGAACCCCAATTAGAAGAGACCCAGTCAGGATTTAGGAAAGAAAGAAGTATCCAAGACAATGTATTCACAGTAAAACAAATTGCAGAGAAATTACTAAGGCAAAGCAGACAAGGGTATATAGCATACGTCGACCTAGAAAAAGCCTTCGACAGAGCTCCGAGAAAATTAATATAGAACAGTTTGAAAAGAAGAGGAGTAAAACAAAGACTCAGGAAAGCAGTAGAAGGTATGTACAAACATAACATAAACTATGTAAGGACTGGAAACATGGAGACGCAGATATTTGAAATTAATGAAGGCCTACGTCAAGGAGGAGTATTGAGCCCTACGCTTTTTACAATACTTATGGATGACGCTACAAAAGAAGTAAAGAAGAAAGCAAAAGCCCTACATATTGGATTTCATAAAATGAAACAGACAGTACTTGGCGAATGTACTTTTGCAGACGATATAGTCGTTTTTGCCAATAACGAAAAAGAACTGCAGAACAACTTAAATGAGTGGAACAAGGTGCTTAAGAATATGAAAATGAAAATAAATAAAGACAAAACAAAAGTGATGACGTTAGGGAAGGAGCAAAAAACATTAAAATAGAGATCGAAGGGGTACAACTGGAACAAGTTAACACATATAAATATCTAGGAGTTCAAATGGACCCTCAGGGAAGCTGTGAAACAGAAGTGAAAGCAAGAATAGAATCAACAGCTAAACTATATCATTCGCTCAATAGAACTTTCTTGAATCAGAAAAATATAAGCAAGAAAACAAAAATGACTGTGTTTAGAACCATATTTAGACCAATATTGATTTATGGCTGTGAAAGTTGGGTATTGACTAATGCAATAAAAAGTAAATTACAAGCGATGGAAATGAGATATTTGAGGAAGGTGAAAGGAATAACCAGAAGAGATAGACTAAGGAATGACCAAGTAAGAGAGGAATTGGAAGTGCAATCCGTACTGGAAATTGTAGAACAGCATCAGCTAAGATGGTTTGGACATTTGATAAGAATGCAAGAGGACAGAATGGTAAAATGTATCTGGCAAGCCCGAACACAAACAAAAAGAGGAAGAGGTCGACCACCACTAACATGGGACAAGACTATCAGCACAATTCTAGCGAAGAAGGGAAAAACATGGGAGAATGCAAAGGCAATGGCAAGGAATAAGAAGCAGTGGGCAAAATTTGTGCATGAACAATAAACTGAACATAATACCCTTACACCTACGGGTAGAAAGGGATAGGATTATATATATATATATATATATATATATATATATATATATATATATATATATATACTAGTACAATCTTTGAATTTGGAGCTCAAATGTTCATTTTTTTAGATAATTCCTAAAATTCTTGGTTGTTATGGCCTACACAAAAATCCACCAAGAAGCCTCTAAACGCCAGAAATTACCCATCAAGTAAATGTTCCCCAAAAAATCCTCTGGTGACAAAATAGTTATCCTTAATTTTGGGGGATTTTCTACTAAGTTGTCAGCACTGGCGCGCTGTCTCAGACAAGGGTGCATGCGGCCCAAGTTATCTTCTGTCAGCACCCACAAAAGTACAAAGGTTTGAACATTTACGTATTTTAAATGTGTTCCTATTATCTTTTCGTCTTTTTTTTATTGTATCGATTTGAAAATAACTACCCTAAGTTTATTTTTTTATAATTATATATTTTATGTTTGTAGCAATGTTTTTATTTTTCAAAAAAAAAGTAAATAATAAAAATTTTGCTTTTTTATTCCGTAAGACACAAAATTGTGTATTTGGGGCAGAAAAAAATGGTTCTACCTCTCTACTTCCCTTAATCCGGGTCTGCATTCATCTATATTTTACCTACCCCATTATTAAACTACGCCCCTGCTCGTCATCAGTTGCGACATGCGCAACTTGGAGGAATTTTAGGTCCCGCCAAATATCCCCACTTGCGACGCTCGATTGTTTTTTGTAAGCATCATCCGCCATCTCATCTGAAACAAACAACTTGGGTCGGCACAGGTTATTCGCCGTGAATTTACTTATCTTTTCCCAAAAAAGTACGTATTCTGTGTTTGTAGTGCACATCTAGTTGCAAATTGGGGCTGCACCGTGGCACAGGTTAATGTCTCGCAGCCAGCGCAATTGCATAAGGACATATGACGCCGGAACAGTGAATTAGCCTTTGTCCGTTGCTTGAAATCATTTTAGCGCCTTACAAAGCTTTCTGACGATTATAGCATGCTATCATCCTCAGCCTCCTTGTAGCTTCCTCCGCAACTGCTTTTTAATTAACCCCGACCGTCTTGCATTTTGTAGGTTAAGACGCCTTAATTTCTATGGCGAGCCGAAGCAAAAAAGGCGGCGTGACCCCCACAGGCGAAGAGGACGGAGAGGAGTTTACCGTGGAAAAGATCCTGGACAAGCGCAAGAACCCTATCACGGGCGTCTCAGAATACTTTTTGAAGTGGAACGGTTACGATGACAAGGACAACACTTGGGAGCCCGAGGAAAACCTAGACTGCCCCGGTCTGATCGCTGAGTTCGAAGCGGCCCGGGCGCGGAAGGAGGAGGAATCTGAAAATAAGAAGCGTAAATCAACAAGTGCGTTGCTGCGATTAGTATTGGTGCTTAGCTAATTGTGTTGTTTGCCTAGGTACTCCTACCCCCGTAGAAGCCAAAAAGAAAAAGGAGGAAAAGAAGATTCTGGGATTCGATCGAGGGTTGGAGCCGGAAAAAATCATTGGTGCAACTGACAGTTCAGGTAGGAATCGTTGTGGGTGTGCGCTTCGACTGGCAGTGTAATTGTGTCGTTTCAGGACAATTGATGTTCTTAATGAAGTGGGCCGGCACAGACGAGGCAGACCTCGTGCCTGCCAAGCAGGCAAATGTTAAATGCCCCCAGATTGTAATAAAGTTCTACGAGGAGCGTCTCACTTGGCATTCGCCGACTAACGACGAGGATAAAAGTGAAAAGGCTTAAACGTTGCTCGATGTACACTCCACTAGGATAGGATAAGATTCAGTTATTTTTTTTATTCCTAGATGTAAGCCCGTGGCCACGTAATGTAAAAATTTTGTAGTATATAGTCTTTCCTGTTTTATTCGTAAGTTCTACGATTTTCTTCAGTTTACTGAATTTACATGAACTCGTGATGCCGAGTTTTAAGTTTTTACCAACTTCTAACATGAAATATCTTTTAAGTGTAAACAAAATAAAACCAGTAACTCCTGTTTAATGTTATTCATTTGTTTAATGCACCTCCAAAGAATTCTCAAAGGCAAAAACTAACTACAGGATGATTCACTAGCCTCTACAAACTTCGGCAACGGAAAGTAGATTTTATTTCATGAAAAAAATTAAAACCTGCCAGATTCTTTCATAGTTTGTAGCACTGTTGGTGGATATAAAATTGGTTTTTAATTTTGCTTATAACTCATGTAATTGGTAAAATATTAGGAGGTCTGTAGTTTTCAAATGGCTAAAGTTATTGCTTTGAAAGTACACATTGAAATAGCATCTTACTCACAAATCGTCCAGTATCAAAACTGACAACTCCATTTGTCACATATACGTTATTAAATATACCGTTATGGTCCTAACAAAAACTTTGACCGTCTTACCTACTTTTAAAGCTTATGAGGTTCGAGTTTTAACAAATCCAGAGCAACGAATCAGTGTCTTTTAAAAGAGTTGCTGCTCTTCAATCCATTTTGAGCTTGTTACCGGCGTGATTAAATTTGTGTGTTATCTTCACGAATAACTTATTTTTAATGAAAAGAAAATAAACATAATACTGCTGCAAACGGCAGTAAGTGATGCAACTTTTCACTCAGTTTTGTTTGAATTGTACAGTTACGAGTAAAATAGGGTGGCAGAAAGCAGTAAGCGGAATTTGCTAGTGACGATGCGCATCACTGGCAGCGACAAAGTAGTGAAATTGAAAGTGCATAAAAGTGAATCGGTGGATGTGAAAGCCACACAACGAAGAAAGGAAAGAAGTACAAAAAAGTAACTAAAGTAAGATGACGATAAAAGGGTAATAAAACATGGGCTAAATGTGAGAAATTATGGGTATGAAGTGAAAACTATGATAAAAGTAGTGCTGTGGTATGCGATAGTAATATTCGCGGATAAGGAAAGGTCAATAGCTTTAGAGTGTTATAAATATTCAGCTGTGTCGTCACCATGTCTATTATAACGCAGCCATAAGCAAGTACAATAGGCGAACAGTCGTGGGCAAACGATGAAAGCTTTTGACTAGCTATTAAATTCCGTGTGGGAGCACGGGTTCGAATTCCACCAGCTGCTTTTTCTTTATTTGCAAATTGATAGAATTCGCACTACTCAGCTTTTCCTTTTAGTGGTTTAGTATTATTAACGGCGTTAAGATATTTTTACTTATTTTGTACACAATTTTGAACACTTGCGATTTATTTATCAAAGACGTTAAAACATTTTCTTTCTTCTGTAACTTTTTATTTACAATTCAATTTTAAAACTACAGAAATTATTTTAATTGGAGTAAGTGGTGTGCTCAAAAACTAGTTACTTACCATTTTAATGTAATACCGAGCATTTAATTCATTTGTCTTATTTTATTGAGGATTAGAATTATTACTGACCCTGAATGATTTTTAAATTAAACCATTAGCGCCTACCGGTACCTCATGGTACCAGCAATCAGGTGATCACTTTTTGGCTACTTGTGCCACCACTGTTATGTTTAATGAAAATGCGCATGTGCCAGACATTGGTTTAGATACCTCTGAACACATTGCGCGCTGTCTGGAGTTGGTGTAAGGTGTTACACGTGTTTCTCAGCAGTTACAGTTTTAACAGACATGAGTTTACAAGAAAAGATTGACTGTCGATTAGTGTAAGTATTCTAATGTAAATACCCTTTACAATCTGTGCATTCTAAGTACATTTTACTTTTCCTAAAAGACAAGGTTCTTTATTTTATATTTTACATTTGTTTTGTTTTTTTTTTTGAGGTGTAAACAATGCTGATCCCATATGGTACCGCTAGGCGGTTTTTAGTTTACAATAATTGTTATTTGATGTAAAACATTTTAGGGGACTAATTTTGCAAGAGGCACTGGAACTTGCATATGATGAGTCAGAAGATGTAGGTGACGTCAGAGATATTTATATAGAACCTCCAGAATGTCATATTCTGACTGACGAAGACTCGGCAGACGAGGACGATGGAGGTTTGGTTCATAACCTTAATAGGCGACAACTTTCTGTTCCTGCAGAAATTGTCTTGAATGATTACACTAGAATAGGTGGTATAAGTGAGCGTAGAGGAACAGAACATACTGTAACGACCTTGGGATCAGGCCATTGCAAACATGTGACTCAGCGTCCCGAGCATTCGAGAACGACCTAAGGCGGGGGCAGTGTCACGACCTTAAGCCGGTTCACGTGCCGACGGATGAGTCACGCCCTTCGAGAAACGACCTTGGTAACTCATGCGCGCGAACACGTCAGCGTTGCGGGAAGGATCGAGCAAGGTCTCGACGCTTCCGGAATGACTCACCCGGCGCATATATAAATACGCCAAAAAGGAAATAAGAGGACAGTCGGAAGTCGAAGTCCGAGTGCCGACTCCAGCTTGAAAGAAGCTGCCATATAAATAAACCCGTGTGTACATAAATCTAGCGAGATAAATAACACGTGTATAACAAATAAATATAGCCATATAAATCATTAATGTTGAAATCGCGTGTAAATAAATAGAGTATATCTGTTAGAAATAGTCCTGTTAGTTTATAAATAATGTGTGTTCCGCCTTAATAGTTCTTGTGTTGTGTAAATAGATTAAGATAAATCGTTGTAAATAAATGCTTAAAATAGAAGCGGCGTATAATTTTTAATAGCCCGAGAACATAAAAAACGTAACGGTGGCGTCAGGTGTCGGGTTGTACCAGGGGCTATAAAAAATTATTGGACAAACATTAAATAAACTAATTGACTAACAAGTACCGATAAACGACAGTCAGATAATAAATTTAAGTGTGTGTTGTGGATACCTGTGACAAGATCCCAAAGCAGCAAGATGGAGGCCCAATTAAGCCAACTTTTCCAGCTGATCCAAGTTGGCCAGGTAAGGCAGAAAAAGAGCAAGAGAAGGCAGAAAAGGCGCAAGAGGCGCTGAAAGCCGGGCAGAAAGAACTTAGGGAAGAGCTGAAAGCCTGGCGAAGAAACGACCGGCAAGGACTACGTGGGGAACCTGAAGAAGAGGACGGAAGAGTTCAGTCTCTGCTGTTGGATACTGGAGCGACGAAGTCCATCACCAGGTCTGACGTAATACGGGACGAGGGTCAGCTGCTGCCCACCAGGACACGCCTTCGCTCTGCCACGGGAGGCGCAGTGACCACACATGGGGAAATTTATTTGACATTGAAGATTGGGAATCAAACCCTGAAGCATCGGGCCCTGATTGCGACGTTGCGGACGAGTTCATCCTGGGAATGGATGTTAGGAATAAGTGTGGGTTCACTTTAGACCTGGGACGCGGCGTGTTGCACGTGGGTGCGGAGGAGCTTTTCCTACACCCAAGAGAAGTAATCGCAGTACGAGTGGTATTGGCGGAAGATGTTACTCTGCCGGGACGAACCGAGAGGGTCGTGGATGCATACCTGGATGGCGATCTCCGGGGCAACGTAGTGCGCAGGATTGAACCCGATTATGACAAGGGGGTCACTCATGGTATCCTGGTTGGGAAGACGTTGGTAAAGACTGGGCTTAAGGTCCCAGAAAGGATGATGAACGTCAACAGGGAACCGACAACCGTCAAGAGAAATGATCCTGGGAAGGGGCATGAGCCAACAAGAACGGAGGAAGATCGAAGATGTGGTGGCCCGGTACTAAGACATCTTCGAGTGCGGAGATCATCTCGGGCCGTACAAACATAGTAAAACATAAATCATTCGAGTTTGGCAGAAGAGTCTTGCTGAGCACCGACCATGCTGCTCTAAGATGGCTACTGCAGTTCAAGAACCCCGAAGGACAAGTGGCTAGGTGGATCGAGCGCCTACAAGAGTACGACTTTGAAATAAATCATCGGCCTGGCACAGCCCACTCAACGCCGATGCGTTATCCAAGAGGCCCTGCCCTGCGGACTGCGGTCACTGTTCGAAGCTGGAGAGTCGTGCGGTACCCATCAATCGTACCACTGTAGTCGACCACTCGTGGGAGCTAGACGAGTTGCAGAACAGCCAGGAGAACGACCCCGACTTAGGCACAGTTATAGCCTGGAAGCGAGATGGCCGTCGACCTACCTGGCAGGAGTTCTCCGCCACCAACCCAACGGTGAAGACCTATTGGGCGCAATGGGACTCCTTGCAGCTAGACAACAACGTCCTGACCAGAATCTTGGAAGATGAGGACGGTAGGGCAACGAGATCACAATCGATGGATCCAAGAAGTAGAGTGGCCTAGGTTCTGCGCCACCTGCGTGATGGCTCCACTGGGGGACACTTTGGATTGAAGGCGTTGCAGAAGGTCCGAGAAAGGTTCTACTGGGCGAGCTGCAAAGATGACGTCCGAGAGTGGTGCCGGATGTGCCGCTACAGGAAACGGACCGGTTTGAAGACGTAGAGCTCCGATGTGGCAGTACAACGTCGGTGGTCCGTTCGAGGGGATAGCCATTGGCATCGGCGGACCATGCCCCAAAACCGAATCGGGAAATAAATACATCCTGGTGTGCATGGGCTACTTCACCAAGTGGCCAGAAGCGTACACCCTTCCGAATCAAGAGGCCGGTACTGTCGCTGATGTTCTGGTGAAGGAGTGCTTCAGCCGTTTTGGAGTCCCCATGGAGTTACATTCCGACCAGGGCCGGAATTTCGAGTCCGGACTGTTCCAGAACGTCTGCAAGCTACTGGGGATACACCAGACCGGGACCACTGCCCTCCATCCTCGATCGGACGGCATGGTGGAAAGGAGGAACCGAACGTGGGGAAGCATCTGTCCGAGGCGGTTTCCGAGCATCAGCGTGACTGGGATCAGTGCATCCACCTGTTCCTGATGGCCTACCGATCGGCAGTAGAAGAGACAGCCGGCGTCCAGATCGAGGTCTGCATTGAGCCCACGGTGGACTGCTGCTTCTTCGGCCAGTCCATGTGCAAGAAGGGCATCGCCTGCAAATACCGCCATCAAACCCCCACAAGAGCGAGAGGACAGGCACCCGACGCAACTCGTTCTGGTACAGAACGACCTAAGGCGGGGGCAGTGTAACGACCTTGGGATCAGGCCATTGCAATCATATGATTCAGCGTCCCGAGTATTCGAGAACGACCTAAGGCGGGGGCAGTGCCACGACCTTGAGCCGGTTCACATGCGGAGGGATGAGTCACACCCTTCGAGAAACGACCTTGGTGACTCATGCGCGCGAACACGTCAGCGTTGCGGGAAGGTTCGAGCAAGGTCTCGACGCTTCCGGAATGACTCACCCGGCGCATATATAACGGGCGCCAGTTGTTCACCTCGACAAAAAAACAGATCTAGCTAACCGTCGAAAACGCACTTACCTTTTGCGGCTTCTTGGTTAACGATTCTAAACTAAAAAAAACGAGCAGGTATCGTTGGGGGTGAAGAAAGCATAATATACCAGTAGTAGAGAGAAAAATGCTTTAATTCATTGAATATTAAAACAATTCATTTATAAACAATTCCACAGTTAGGTCTGGCGTTACGAACATCCAGAAATATTTTATGCTAAAAATTGAGAAACCATGTCAATTTTGAGTTTAGTTGGTGTCAACAGAAAAAAAATAATTAAGGCTGGGGCTTAAAAAACATTACGTTGGGTGTTAAGTTAAATTTGAAAAAACAACATATAGGCGTTAAAACTTGACGGTATTGTTCAACATCTCACTATTTAAATAAATAATGGACCGACGGCCAAGACAACAATTTTAAAGCTATGGACTAACAAATACCTTGAGTTGGAGGAATCCAGACGTTACGTATTGATGTCCAATTCCAGCAGCGGGTCGCACCTCAACTATGCCTCAAAAAGAACGACGGAAAAATACTGGAAACCACATGCAAGGGGCGGTATTCGAGCGAATGTGAGCGGCATTACATCCCCAAGATGAGGGTTAACTTGAACGAACCCCGGGCAAACAATCAGATGGTGGTACGGTATCGGGTATTCGTTACACTGGCAGGTTTAGCACACAGTTGAGAATTCCAAATAAAATCCACTATAACAGTGTTAACGGAGATCATTCGCTCCAACGGTACGGAAAACTAGGCGAAATGTCCACCAAATGACCACTACTACGCACTGACTCGACGATAGCAACAACGTAGTTTTACAACTTACAGTTTCGACATTTACCTACTTTGTTTACGCAGCGCGCGACTGCGTCCAACAAGCTGATGAAATCCTGACGAAGCAAATGCCTCTGACCTCGAGGGAAGTTTTGGCCTATCTGAACGACAAAATTCTAAGAATGCGCAATGCATCGCTTTGCATGCGAGAACAGACTGCG
Organism: Agriotes lineatus; assembly: GCA_940337035.1. Taxonomy (NCBI): domain Eukaryota; kingdom Metazoa; phylum Arthropoda; class Insecta; order Coleoptera; family Elateridae; genus Agriotes; species Agriotes lineatus. Next base: position 12,367 of record CALNHX010001417.1, read on the forward strand.
TCGCCCAGGCAGAAACAAAGCTCATTTGCCTTTTCCAAGTACGTCACAGTGACGTCATAGCTCCTCCCGACAACAGCTGATCAAGGACAACCTTTGTATGGTTTGTTATGGGGCTTGTGGTGATTTTTCAATTTTTTAGGCAAAAATAGATAATTTTTTACATGATATAGGCAGGAATCAGACTGTACGACCAGAGCGATTGTCCAAGACCGACCAAAATTTCAAACACATGTACTTATATGACTATGCACACACTGCTGCGTTAGCGAACAACTGCGTAGGCCGGCACGCCGGCATCGACCGTCCAAGTTTGAATTTCAAACTTGTTTGACATTTGGTCGCTGTTGACCTACGAACGCATCGTTTTAGATTCCCTACTAACAAACGTAAACAAACACACCTAACCTGCGAATACAATGGTTCACGTTACATTAAATAAAACTTTATAATAATAGAAATGCATTACCTGTCAAAAAATGGTCTGAACAAACTGAAGCAAATCTAATCTTTTGTGGTGCCAAATCTACTCTTCGGAGAGCCTTCACCCACAATTCCCTTTTTTTTATGCCCTCAGGAATATCTCGACCTCTTCTATCTCGCACTCCAGGAAATTCGAAATATTTCTTTTCCGTCTCTTGGTTACTTCTAAAGGGTGTTTCAAAACGAACCCCATTTTTAATTGAATTTTAAAGTACCTAGACATGTTCCGATTAATTATGGAATAAAATATCCTTCAAATAGCCCTCGCGACTCTGGACGCAGACCCTTGCTCTTTTGATGAAATAATATATGACGTTTGTTAGAGTTGCAACTCTACCTCATCAATTATACGTTGGATATCGGCATTGAGCTCAGGAATTGTTCGAGGGTTATTCGCATAGACTTGAGATTTCAAAAAACCCCAAAGAAAGACGTCGCACGGCGTCAAATCACACGATCTCGGTGGCCAACTCCACTTGGAGTTTAAGAAGACAATGCAGTCCAAAAATCGTTTTCTCAATCAATCAATTATTTCACGCGCAGTGTGGCAGGTTGCGCCGTCATGCTGAAACCACATGTCTTCCAGGTCCATACCTTCCACCTGAGCACAGGAGAACTGTTATCACGTGTAGTGACGTTCTGAGATTTTCAGTAACACTCACATTCACAGATGCAATGTTTTCTAGAGACCGACCGGAACGACAATGTACAGGAGATTTAATACTGCCCATAAGTGATCCAATTTTCACCAATTTTTGAAAAAATCGAAAAAAACCGAAAAATCACAAGAGTAAACGACTACTTCCGGTTATGCGATTTTCTTCAAAAGCTTGCTGTCGCATCTACATAGTACACAAAACTTATATATGATGTTTCAACGCCATACTGCTTTTCGTTTTTGAGATATTCTGTTCACAGACAGGCAGACAATGAACAAAAACATGTTTTTTGGGTTCAGGGTCCTAGAACGTGAAGATCTGTTGAAAACTCAATTTCGAATTTTTGGGGTGAATCCAATACTTCCTTTATCGTAAAAGGAAGTAAAAATCGCAACAATTATAGATGACAGCTGTCAATTTTTTAGATTTGCAACTTTTACAGAAAAAAATGGTGCAAAATTTAAAAATTGCGTTATTTTTGAAACACCCTTTAATAATAATAGCTTTAATTACCCAACAGATAAATATCCAATTACAGGACAACATTCGAAAATAAATACAAATACATTTTATAAAAAAAAACAAATTATCTTTGTATATATAATTCTTCTGTACGTGTGTATGTCACTGAACTCCTCCTAAACGGCTGGACCGATTTTGATGAAATTTTTTGTGTGTGTTTGAGTGGGTCCCTGGATGGTTTAGATTTACAATTGTACTTGGTAGGTGGCGCTGCAATCAGGTTCTAGGATTTTTTTTGACGAATTTCTTTGTTTTAATTTTTTTACGATTTCACGCATATCAGAACATATAACCCCAAAATTTCACCCCCCCCCCACCACCCCCCAATATGTTTTAAAATGAAAAAAATCGAAAATTCCAAAATCGAAAAAAAGTTTGCTGAACCCGCTAATAGCAGGCAGCGGGCAGGACAACGTCTGTCGGGTCGGCTAGTTAGCAATATAAATTTAACAAAATTGAAAGTAAACACAAATAAATGTAGCAAACAAATAATTTGAGTAGGTACAATACTAAAAAAAATAATTAAAGGTAAATGTAATAATCTAAATTAAATCTATAAGAAAAAGATTATTGGTTAGCAATATAGATTTTCGCAGTAGTTTTAAAAGTTAGTAGAGATATAACGTTAATGTCACAATATTCTGAAATCTATAATATAATTTTCCTTAATGTGTGTTTGTCTGTGGCACAAAATAAAATCTCACGTTCCGGCTTCACAGATGTTTATATTTGTTTAGGTTTGGTTTTTCTTATCTTAGCGCTCGGCTCGGAGCTTGACCTTTCGCGTATCCTATTTCACGTGCGCGTAGCGCGCAATTTGCTTGTACTGTTATAATTTTGGTACATAACAAAGATTGGAGATTTACAGTGTAAATTAGTACGAGCAATAGGACACTGGAACGCAATTGCGCTGCGACTGGAAATTCGTGGGACGTGAAAATTAAGAAGGGCTAAAAGGTCTATGCTGTCTATGTCATTGTGTAACAGTTTATATAAGAATGTAAGACTGATCATTATACGTCTAAATTCTAGAGAGTCGACAGTAAATTTATATAGGAGTACCTGATGGCTAAAACCAACCTCTGGATATACTGCCTAACTTCTGTAATATAGAAATATTAAAAATTTCCTCTGCACTGATTCCAAACAGTTCTTATATTGGTCGTAGTACCGATACCAAATTAAAGCACAGTACTCAAGTTTAGAACGAACAAATGAGAAATACAAAGTTTTGAGAGCTAAGATACTAGAGAATAATTTGCAGTTTCTTATAATAAAACCAAGCATTCTTATGGCAGATTTACATATCTGGTCAATGTGAGCAGCAAAGCTAAGTTTGACGTCAAATTGTACACCAAGGTCGGTAACAGAAATACATCGCTGAAGTGCAGTTGAATTCCAGCAGTATGGATATATAATAGGACTAGAACTCGTGGCCAGCCTACGTCTGGCCCGGCCAGCGTAAAGAAACGGTTAACAATAAAAATGCTTGCTCAAGGGGGCAGCCAGCCTACGTCCGGCCCTGCCAGCGTTAACAATACAAATGCGGTCTCGCCATTCGTGCGCGCGCGCCACTTGCTAGCATGCAGGCCTTTAATGCAGCGTGTGCGCGCGCCTGCTTACGCCAAGACGGCCGGCATCGGCGCTTATAATATAAGATTGAGTTTTCTCGTGTATGTGACTATTTTGCATTTTGCAATATTCAGATGAAGATTATTAACAGTGCACCATTGTTCCACCTGGTTTATTTGAGACTGAAGATGTTCACAATCTATTTTAGAATTCATCCGAGTGAATATTTTTAAATCATCTGCAAAAAGCAACTTTTCGCTAGAAATACAGTTTGGCAGGTCGTTTACTTGAACACCCAAACACAGCACAAAATCTTGTCATTTTGGTGGGTTTTGAGGTTATGTTTTTTATTCACTGTCATATATGTTACTTAACCAACTTTTGAATTAAACTAGAGACCCTTTCATTAAATTAACTTTCTTCAATTTTCAACTGAAAAGAGTTTTTTAAAGTGAAATACGAAAATCTTAACTATTTGTTGGTGGTCATTGATACTTACATCACCACCAAAAGTTGTAATATAAATGGAGTGCTGTCTTTATCTGTTTACAGAATTAATACACAACACATAAACTACTATGCATCCGACGAAAGAAGAACCCTGGTCACCAACGCTGTTTGTGTGGTATAAGATTAAAAAATGTTTAGTCAATCAGCATTCATAATTTGACAATTAACTGACGCTAAGAGCTGATATATAAGATGATTTTTTGAGGTTAGGTATATGATTCTAGCTTCCTTTTAGATTTTAATTGACATTAAGCAAACAGTATTTTTAAATAATAGTACATTGTGTATCTAGGACGAAAAGCGTAATATTCTCAGACGATTGTGAATATTGTTGGGCGAGGCAAACGCGAGCTGAATAACACAGGAGTCTGGGAATGTTGCTATTTGTCCAAGATACACATACTATTTTTCCGCCGATCGATACGAATAATTAAAAAGAAAATGGAAATAGTACTCGAATATTCCCTGCCTAGGCCGGGAATATTATTCCTGTACCTACAGTTTTATTGTAAATTACCTAGCAACAGCTGATGTAATGGAATGTTTGATTTTGCTCAACAAAATTTTGTCAATAATGTGTCAGTTCTAATACGATTGGCGGAGAAATAATATCCATATATACAAGGTGTTTCAAAAATGTCTGCCAAAATTTCTAGGACGTATAGTACATAAAAAAATAAGTGTATAAGCCGTTCACGACCTTTTTGGGACAGAGTTGGCTATGATTTTTTCTTTTCATGTTGGACTAACTGATTCGATGATGTAGCGGATGCAACTTTTTTTTTCTGTCAGTGTCTGTTCGACAGTTTCTTGCCACCACATTGCCAGATTTAATATTTTAATATTCGTAAGAAAATAAATGATTTATCAAATGTGTAAAAATAATTTTAATTTCCGTCAAAGGAAAAGTCAAAATGCCCAAAATAATTTTGTTGCAACAAAAAATTTCCACTAAACGATGCTACTTCCAATTTAAGAAGGACAGACCACATTTAAAAAAAAGCGAGTCGATGTGGAGACTAGAGAATATCCGGCAACAATGTACCTATTCAGAAAATATAACCTTAAACTGAAAACAACCTAACCTAACACAAAAATTGTCAATTTCCATGAGGGAGTTTAGTTGCAACAGCGGTACTGCCAACAAAATTACTAGATGGTCATAGCCTCACCTGACCCAAAAAGATCGCGAACGGCTTATAGTTTACTCTATAAAACTATTTCTGAAATGAGCTACAGCCCCTAGAAGAAGACTCTCAAAAATGGTTTTTTGGCATTTTCTTTAAAACTGTTACAGGTAACTTAACGAAATTTGGTACACGGGCGTAGTTTTTTATGAGAAATATTACTAATTTGTTATAGGTAATCTTCATATTTTATTCAGGAGCGTAACTTACAAAGGGGCTGGAATGGTTCAATTACCCTATCTTTTTTGTGCGTGGTTTTATCTAATACATTTATCAAAAATCTCAAAGCTTGATTTATCTTACATAAAAAAGGCATTCTTGTTAAAATGTTTTAAAGTTGACCGTTTTAGTGTAATTTGCAGTTGAATGTGGACGTGTTTTTCAAGCTTTTGAAATTGCTTGTCCAAAATGCATTCGAAAATCTTTTGAGTAGGTCTAGATATGACTTAAACAAATGAGCAACAAATGGCCTTTTTTATGTAAGATAAATCAAGCTTTGAGATTTTTGATAAATGTATTAGATAAAACCACGCACCAAAAAGATAGGGTAATTGAACCATTCCAGCCCCCTTGTAAGTAACGCCCCTGAATAAAATATGAAGATTCTAACAAATTAGTAATATTTCTCATAAAAAACTACGCCCCTGTACCAAATTTCGTTAAGTTACCTGTAACAGTTTTGAAGAAAATGCTGAAAAACCATTTTTGAGAGTCTTTTTCTAGGGGCTGTAGCTCATTGGGAGTGCATTTTCAGAAATAGTTTTATAGGGTAAACTACACTTATTTTTTGATGTACTATATGTCCTAGAAATTTTGGCAGACATTTTTGAAACACCTTGTATAATAGACTTGTCTGTCCGGGACGCTGTTTCAGCAGCCAAACCGTAAGAGATAGAGAAAAAAGTTATTGAAGTTATATGTTTGGAATGGTCATGTCAGGTCAGGAACCGAATTTCAGTCACGTGACACTAATTATTATCAATTATTCTAATCCTAACTTTTTAGGTTAGATTCTAGGCAAATTTAATCAAGGCGAATGCGACTGGTAGTTTGCTACCAACAATGACGTCGTATACGTACGTGTTGTGAATACGCGTTCTAACGGGTGTTCATAAACAGTCGTCATCCCAGTAGGTTTTGACTTCAGAAACGTATGTCTATTAAAATTGAGAAAAAATGCGCTATGACAGTACTCAATGACGTTTCATTGTGTTGCACGAATTAATCAAAGACATAACATTTTGTTTTTCAAAGCAACTGGGATGACGACTGTTTATGAACACCCGTTATTTGCAAAACGGTATTTTTTGTTTTATTAAATGAGACATTTGTCTCACTGGACTGCTAGTTTTATTATAATTAACTAATAAAATATAATGATAAATGCGGTTTAGAAGTTTTTACATGAAAATAACACCGGCCATTTAAAATTTAAATCAACTTAAATATTATTAAGCACCTAATTTGAATTAACATTAATAATACATCGTAACACGGATAGAAACCTTTTAAGAAGATGAAAATTGCGAAAACATTACATGAGTGTTGGTTACCGGAACGTACACGGATCGAATGCAAAAGAAAAGGCAGTATTCGATGAGCTGTTACGATACAAAATAAATATAACCGTACTAAGTTCTTAGTTTATCAGACACTGAGAATTTGTAGAAATCCTTAGATGTTGGTGTGCAGCGAGGTTGGTCAGGTTATTTGGCCATTGATTGTCGTGGCATGCTGAATGTTCTCGTCTTTGCGAAATTTAAATCCATTATGTAGTACAATGTTTAACTGCTTCTATACTTATTATGTTCCTCTTGAAGTTCATAATATAAATAATTGAGAGTAATATGTTTTTCCTTCTGAAATAAATATAAAAATAAAGTTTATAAAATAAAATAAACATACGCCTTACTTTCACTAAGCATCTTATATATAGTTTCTCTGATGACTAGTTTGGAAGAATCTGGTAGGTCTGAAGTTTTCGATCTCTTCTGGGATCAATTTGTACCAGGACCAGTTAAAACTAGTTGGTTACTTTTACCAGTCTTCACCCTCTTAACAGTAGACATACTAATTCATAAAGTCTCGGCCGCTCGCTGCAATAGACAAACGATTGTACAATAAGATCATAAATAATAAATTAATGTGTCATACCTCCTGCACGCAAGATAAAGGAAGTAAATGCACACCGTTTTCTTTTTCCTTCTCAAAATAGAATAAATTCAACAACAATTTATTGACGAAACTGTGTCTTGTCTTGCATGACATATTAGTGCGTAAAATTATACGTTTCCTTAACACTCGAAAGAACTGCTGCTTATTGTTAGTCAACTACTACAAAACTGTCAAAAAGCGTTTATATGACAAATAACCTCGAAAAATGTGAAGGACAGATCAGATGTTTGTCATACGTTTATGGACACATAGAATGTTGCCTATAATTCCGGAATTTTACAAAAATCTGTAAAACGCAGGGCTCATCTTTGGCTGGATACATAGTATACTGCTGTATTATATAAAAATTAGAATTTATGGAAAGCTTCCATAAGAAAGTTAATGTTGCTTGTCCACGATCAGCTGTTAGGGCGGAGCTTGTGACGTCACTTGGAAATACTCATATATGTATTACTTCTATATTGCTCGCTCCTATAAGTGGAGAGGTCACAGCGTAAATGAAACAACCAACTCTTCTACGTACTTGGTGAGCTGTGCGCAAGCGTCGTCCGCGCGGTGGGGAAGTGGTCAAGTTTAAAATTCGCTTCTAAAGGCGGAGTTCGAATTCTCAGGCAGAGTGAGATTGTGTCGAGGCGCCGTAATGTTTTCGCCTGTTCCCAGACCCTACTAGCAATATAGAAGTAATACTGTAACGAGGCAGACTTGTGGTGTCGTAAATGCGCACGCCGGTGTCTTCTGATGGCCTCTAGTGATCTATAACCCTCCACGTTGTGTATATCACTTTGTTTTAATTTAACAGATTTTATGAATGATTTAAACAAGTTCTCGTAACTTGTGGACCCTTAGGGTTCTTATAAACCTCGTAACTGCAAGTTCTTCATTTAAGTAGGCTCATACACACACTTTGATGAAATCAAACGCCAAAAACGCTTTATACATTTAGTAAACCAATAAACCCTATACTCTCGTATATAAAACTAAATTTGAACAACCAAATTGTTCCCTTTACCTTTCTGTAGTGGGCACAGTCTAATAGGAAATGTAATACTCTTCAATTGTTGGTGTAATAATAGCAATACTGCGGCTTAGTCAGTGCAAGGAAGGACTTGAGAGTTGTAAAGGAAATTTATCAGTGAAGGAAGTTGCGCCCGCCGCCCTCAATCTGCAGTAGCGATGAATCGCCCGCTGATCGAATGTAGTGACAACCGCGTAATTAGGGATAAGGAAAACTACGGTCGTCCGCCCTCAATCTGCAGTAGCAATGAATCGCCCGCTGATCGAAATTAGAGACAAACACGTAATTAGGGATCAAGTAGGGTGCCCAAACTGTTGTCCTGACTCTGTCGATAATAAAGTTTTTTAATTTAAACTTTCCGGGGGTCGGCCATCTTGGTTTTCTGCTCGCGCACTTCTCTCGGCTGCCAGTTTAATTTCAATTTTCGGGCAAATTTTTGAATTTAATCTCTGGCCGACTCGGATTTGAACCCGCGACGTTCGTATCCACATTTGGGCTGCATCGATGTATACCGCTCGACCACTGAGCGCTACGGACTTTAAGGTGTCTATGAGAATGCTATTTCACTCTTGTGTCGTCACGCTTCCATATTTTTAAACTAAATATTTCTTGAAAATTATAATTTATAACAGCGGAATTGCATAGTCTTTAGTTTTAAAAGTTTGATAATAATTTAAAAAAACTGGTTTCGTACGTGGTTTTGATGGAATTAATTATTTTATTTTTATCGTTCATCCAACAGGCCCTGACTTGTACCGCGCACAAGAGGCAAATTCAGATCGTAAATATAAAACGAGTTACAAATTTGAGTTTTTATATATTCCTGAAATACCTCTGTTCAGATAGCTTTTATTCTATTAAAAATTTGACGGGCCGCGATTTTAAAATTTAATCCGTAACAATTAGCTACTTTTAATTACAGAAATTTGATTTTACACATACGATAATTAACCACATGTGAATAATTATTTTAACTCGCGAAATCCGCGGCGGCCATTTTTGGATTTAATTACGTCACGCCGAAGTCTTCCGTCTCACTCATCGCAGCTGTTCTCTCTCGCTCGCATTGATGTAATTTAAAAAAAGCTTTTTGCGCCGGCCCCAAGTCGGATTTGAACCCTAGTTGTCACGAGATTGTCATGTTTGGCTTTTATTTTATAAGTAAAGCGTCTGAAATTGTGTCATTATATCGATCAAAACTGGTTCATGAAACTATTACTCAACAAAGTTAAATAAAATTCGTCGTCGGTATTCATATTTTTGTAGAGACAACTGCCGGAATCCATAAGTTGAACGTATCGATTTAATTTCTTCTATTTCGTACTACCAAATTTCATAAAAGTATGTTCTAACGAAGCTTCTTTGCTGCTCTCTCGGTATGAATACACTCACCTTGGTTTAATGTCTCGGCACATAAAATGAACATAAGTTTGTTATGCATTCTATATGGTAGTAAAAGATGATATAAATCAGCTGGGGCGACAAAATTAAGCATTATAGAAACACGTTTTTCACGGCGAATTTTATTTAATTGAAAAAATCAATGTATCTGCCTGGGTTTGAACTACGTATCTCCGTATTGAGAGTCCGACCGCTTGTTGGTTTGCGGCGAAACTGAGAGGAATCAGCTTGTCTTGCCATACGCCTATAATTTTTAAACACAATATATTATAGTTACTTTGAAGCACACCTTTTATAGATCGCACCAGTCAAAATTAAAATAAATCACTAGGTTTTGTCGAGGGTCGGCATCGAAATGACAATTTAATAATAATTTTCAAAGTACATCACTCTAACTTGTTGCAATTTTAGTAAGATTTGAATAAAAACAGCAATTTCATTGAAAAATATTCTGCTACAATCATTTCGAAAAGCAAAATTTCAGTTAAGTAGGCTCGTTATTACAACGTTTTATCATAAATATTATCGAAACTATTTAAAAATTTTAGATTCACTGTAGATTGATCGATATAATGTTACAATTTCGCATTTTTTTTACAATAGTTTTTGTACTTTTGATAAAAATAGATGTATGTTGACCCCAAATTAACATAAAATTGAATAAAAACACGCAATTTCATTGAAACATTTTCTGCCACCATCATTTCGATAAACAAAATTCAAAAGTTCTTGCTCTTTTGATAAAAATATATGTACTTGACCCCAAATTAACATAAATTTGAATAAAAACACGCAATTACATTGAAAAATCTTCTGCGACCATCATTTCGATAAACAAAATTTAAAAGTTCTTGTAAAATTTATCAAAATATGTATATGATGACCACAAATTAACACAAAATTTGAATAGAAAACACGTATTCCACATCATCTCACTTATAATTATCACAGTTCGTTTTACAAAACGATTTTATAATAACGAAAATGATGTAAAACAGTTTTAAAGTTATTTCTAAACAGAATTTTGCAAATGTTTTAATTTTTTTTATGAAATGCATCGCTCAAAATTAAAATAAATCACAATTTTTTAAATTATATCACGCTATTATAAAATCGTAGATTGATTTTTTGAAATTTTACACTTTGTATCTGTAAAATAACTTCAAATACTAATATTTTAGCTTTTAGATTTTGTAATTATTGCAGATTCGTGAAAAACAAAAGCAGAGTAGAAATAAAAAACACAAACACTTTGTAATAAACAAATATATTGTTCTTATTTCGTACAATACTTAATAATATAAAAATAAATGTACAGCTGAAGGTCTTATTTTCTAAAAATCCCCTAGCCAATTTACAAAACTGTAGTTTGAGGTGCACATTTCAAATTATAAAGGCTGCAAGTAATAAAATCAGAATTCGTTTACATGGGATCGTAGAACAAATTTCATTGTGGCATTTTAAAGTTTAAGACGCTCCCAATCCAGAATTTCAGACGTTTTGGATGTTGATGACCTCTGTCTTATTGATACAGCAAACTTTTCGAAATTACATTTTGCAGGTTTCAAGTCGTTGATTTTAACCACCATTAAGTTATACATAGGCAGTAAATTTGACAGCGTGTCATACGGCACGTAAAGTATAAATTTGTTCGCGGGGTCCTTTGGAATAATCCTGCAGGTGTCGTTGGTCACATGTTCCACTGTATGTTCACTTAAATCACATTTAAAGGTTCCTTGTTTCGCCATCACAAACATGTCCGGTAGAGCCTCCAGAAAAACAATGAACGCCCCCGCCGTGAATGAAACACCTAATCCGTCGGTATTCAGAATTATTGCTACAGGTGAAAAGTTTTTATAAGAATCCAGGCCTACATGAACAACTTTGCTAGAACGATTGTTTAGAGGCACACAAAAATCACACAATATCTGCTTCTTCTCAAGACAGATATGTTTGTTCTCGGTCGGGGTGTCCGTTGTTACGTCACAGCTATGCATGCCTGTTTGCTGTGGCGATGAGCCCCGGGTCTCTTCGTCAACAACCTCTATCTGTGGTGGTAGTAGTGTTGTCCGATGTTAGGTTTTATTTGAAAACTGCGCTTTATTACTTGGCTTTCTCTTTTTCTTAGTTGATTCTGCAATTGTATTGTTTAGAGGCACACAAAAATCACACAATATCCGCTTCTTCTCACGACGGAGCTGCTTGTTCTCGGGCGGGGTGTTCATTACTACGTCACAGCGAAGCATGGTCTCCTGCACGATCAACCTCAAATCTTCGCTATGTCCGGTTAGCTGTGACGATGGTCCCAGGGTTTCTTCGTCAACAACTATTATCTGCGGTGAGGCTAGCGCCGCCCGGTGTTGGATTTTATTTGAAAACTGCATTTTCTTACTTGGTTTTGTCTTTTTCTTACTTGATTCTGCAATTGATGTCCTGCTGTAAGGTGCGGTTGCATCCTGACAGTTATTAATTCGTCTGGGAGCCATCTTCAGATGCACCAGGTAACAGAGCACAATGATTTAAAACGAGTTAGTGCGGTATCGGTTTGGACATCAGGTTTTGCAATTTTAAAATAAAAGAGGTGAAACCATTGCGTGCGTCGCATAGCAGACAGGTTGGCTCTTGTAAAATTCAGCGATGACGAATCACGACAAATAATAATAAAACGTCAGCTGAGGGTCAAGTCCTTCGATAAATATATATCAAACCCGGTTTCGAAAATTGCTGGATTCGATTCCCGCACCTGCCATATTTTTTATATATTTATTATGAGAGTCTTAATTTTAAGTTAGTTTATTCACGACGGCTCTACCAGAACAAACGGCTGAGCTCCTTTTTTTTCGACTAAAATAGACCAAGCGCAGCAGATGCTGGTTGTATCGCCTTAAGGCGCTGGTAAGGCTGGTGAGAATACGGAGAAAAATATATTATCACAGCTTGATGACGAAATGCAAAAAGTTTTAAAGTCCAAATTAACTGATCACGATAAATGGGTGCAGTACAACCAAGTGTTACAAAGATACCTTCATATCACAAACCAGGCACGGCAACCAATCAAAATACCTATTGAAACAAGCAGTAACAGCATATCAAATGCCGTTATTTTATCTAAACTTCCCAAAACTTTTAAGAAAAAAGCTGAAGTTTTCCTACGCATTGTTAGTGCCTCAAACGATGTGAGTTGGGATCACAAGGGTACCGTTACTATAACGGGTGAAATTTTACCGGCGTCTAACATAGTCGATTTAGTTCACGACACCTCTGAGGCTTAGAAAAACTATTAATCCACCCGGACGCCTACAGTTTGCTGATTACATCAAAGACCTTAACGTTGCTCATATAGGTAAGAAAGGGGCGTTGCGTTGCTTTCTGCTACCGTATTTCGGCTACTTTTCAAGGTCGTCCATGTAGGCTTGCAGACTTAAGGAATTTCCCATAGCGATATAAAAAGTTAGTCGTCGTGGGAAGCAGAAGTCTGCAAGCTTACACGGACGACCTTGCAAAGTAGCCGAAACATGGTAGCAGAAAGCAACGCAACCCCCCTTTCTTACCTATATGAGCACCGATGCTGCTGAGACCACAATATTTGCAACAACTGTAGATAATTTTGCAAGCAAGTTAATATATATATATATATATATATATATATATTGTAGAAAGAGAGAGAAGAACTATAATTAAAGATGTCAAAGTGAAAAGGGGATTCGAAATAGGCAGTGACCATTTCTTAGTAGTGGCCAAAATAAAGAATGATGGTTCAGAAGAAAGACAGATGAAAAAAAGAAAGAAGTAAGAAAAATAGAGAAACAATAAGAGCTTATAGATTAAAGAACGAAGAAAGAGCCAAGAAATTCAAAGAAACAATTGAGAGAGAAATAGGGGAGATTATAATTGAAATAGAGAACAAGGATACGGAAGAAGTGTGGAAAATATTCAAAAATATAGTCACAGGAGCGGCCATGAGTGTATGTGGTACACACAAAGAGAAAAGTAACAAGAAACAAACAGCATGGTGGTCAATAGAAATAAAACAACAAGTAAGACTAAAGAAAACAAAGTGGAAAAAGTACTTAAACAACAGGACAGAGGAGAATTATGAGAGTACAAAAATCAGAGAATACAAGTTAAAAAGATCATCCGAGAAGCCAAACAACAGACATGGAACGAGTTCGGAGACAAATTAGAAAAAGATAGCAAAGGAAATCAGAAGCTATTTTTCAAGGTTCTAAAGAGCCTTAGAAACAATAAGAAACAGAAATAATTGCCATAAAAAAACGAAAAGGAGAAATATTGAGGAGAGAAAAGGAAGTCATGGCAACGATGGAAAGAGTACTTCCAAAAGCTGCTTGTAACGGAAACAGAAGACGAAAGAGAAAGGGCCCAAGATACTGATAACGAATTAGAAGAAAGAGCAGGAGATGAGGAGAACATAATTAAAATGGAAGAACTGGTAGGGGCAATAAAGGAACTGAAAAACGGCAAAGCACCCGGCGAAGATAGAATCACGACGGAAATGATGAAGAACATGGGAGACAGTGGAGAGCGAATGCTACTGAGGATATTCAATAGAATCTGGCAGGAAGAGACAATACCCAAAGACTGGGAAATAGGGCGAATACTCCCAATCTATAAAAAGGGAGATGCCATGGACTGTAATAACTACAGAGGCATAACATTGTTGAACACTCCAATGAAGTTGTTTGAAAAAATTATAGAGAAAAGGTTAAGAAAAGAAGTAGAGCCGACACTACTACAAGGACAAAGCGGATTCAGAAAAAGGAGAAGTACACAAGACCACGTATTCACGTTTAAAAGAAATTATAAATAGATCGTTAGCAAGGTCAAAAAATGTTTATTTTGCATTTATGGATATGGAGAAGGCCTTTGATCGGGTACCAAGAGCTAAAATGTGGGAATGCCTGAAAGAGAAAAAGGTTAATGACAAATTAATAAGAGTAATCAAATGCTTGTACCGAGTGACTAGAAACAAGGTAATAAGTAAGAATGGAGGAGTCAGACATATTCCATACAAAGGAAGGGGTCCGGCAAGGAGGAAGCCTTAGCCCGCTGCTGTTTATCACCTTTATGGACAAACTAATAAGAACGGTAAACTCAAGAACGAAACCGTGTTTGTGGGATACAGAAATCTTGAAAAAGTGGAGATATCAGAGTGCGCCTTTGCGGACGATATAGCCTTAATAGCCGGAAGTGAAAAAGAATTAAAGAAAAATCTGTGTGTATGGAATGAAGTACTAACAAACAATGGAATGAGGATGAATAAGAAGAAACAAAAATCATGGTAATAGCAGGGGAAAAGAAAGAAATGGAAATTAGAATAGACGACGAACGAATAGACAGGTGAACAGTTTTAAATATCTAGGAGTAACCATAGACGAACGCAGGAAAACAAGGAGCGGAAGTGAACAACAGAATAGAGACAACCAATAAAGTTTACTATGCCTTGAGCAAAGGCCTCATCAACAAAAAAGAAATATCAAGAGAAACAATGATGAACGTATACAAGGCAATATACAGACCAGTCCTCACGTATGGGTGCGAATCATGGGTCTTATCCGAACGAGAAAAAGGTAAGATCAGAGCAACAGAGATGAAATCCTACGGAGAGTCAAGGGCGTTTACCAAAAGAGATAGGATCAGGAATGAGGCGATAAGAGAAGAACTCAACATAGAACCAGTGAAGAGTATATTGAACAACGACAACTTGGATGGTGGGGACATCTCCAGAGAATGGAGAGAGGAGCACAGACAAGGATGATTTGGGAGGCAAAAATGACAGGAAAAAAGAAAAGAGGCAGACCAAAGCAAACGTGGGATGTGACAATAGAGAATATACTAGAGAAAAAAGGAAAAAACGTGGGCAGAAGCGAAAAGAATAGCAGAAGACAGAAAAAACTGGAAGAGTTCATATCGAGTTGAATCTAGAAAAGTGTGTGAAAGTGATAAAGATAAAATTACAAAATGTTAGCATAGTAGAAGTAATTGTAATACAATCCTTACACCCAAACGGGTAAATAAGGAACTTGATTATATATATATATATATATATATATATATATATATATATAGCACTGGTTAAGATTCTACCCCACGCAAACTCGCCATTGCAGATAGTGGAAGTGGCAGAAAGCAGCTTGTCTTGGCACTGTTATTTCTTGTAAACGCACCTATCTGTTTTAGAATTTGAGCTACGCTATTTTAAACAATATGGGTGTTAGTGTTTTAATAAAAATAAAACTATTTAAAATAATTTTAAAACTTGTATTTATTGTATAATTCTTATTTTATGTGCCAGAGGGCAGTCAAAGTTGTTACGCCGTTTGCAGCAGTTTATTACAAACGGCGTAACGTCATGTTGAGGAGGGTATGATTGGCTTATAATGTTTAGAGCATCCTCGCTAGAGGTGAACTCCCAGTCGTTTGTGTTTAAAAATGCTCTTATAATAGCCTCTTATGTTATAAATAAGCTGATATTATATGCAAATGCATATTTTGTATAATTGTTATGCCGACGAAACTTTTTGCATATGTATACTAATTATGTGAAAACAAATCGTTTAAGCCAAGTTTCATTTTGCATATTTATACGATTTTGAGCATACTTCTGGATTTTTGCATATGTGGTTATATTTAGCAATAATTTGTGTTGTATAAACTTTTTGAGATTTTTTTGTAATATTTACTATTTCATTAAATTATTAATAACATTTTTATATGCAACTGAGATATATACTTTTTACTTCCTGCAGCTGGAATGCAGTGCGCGTATCGAAATTAGCAGAGGAAAGGGGAAGTCTCTGTTAAAATCTTTGACTATATAAACATAGACTGCCAGCAACCCCACTTTTCCTGTAGAAACAATGTATAAGGAATCAACTAACATAGAATCCATTTCACGAGTGTTGGGTGAATAATAGTCTGGCGGCATTAGGGGAAATCTCATTTTTAAGTTGCTTACAACGTAAAGTTGGCGTTGGTAGTCCATGTTTATATCTTTGACTATCTCAGAGTCAAAGGTTTATATAGTCAAACGTTAAAATGAATGACGTCTTTAAATAAACCATATATGTATTATATATACAGTCTGTTCTATAAAAAAGGCCCCGCCTTCTAGCTACTTTATTATTTATTTTAGACCCAATAAACCTTATTATCAAATCAAATGGCACATAAAAACCTACATTTTAACACTATCAAAAAATTTTTATCTTCAATTGTTTCAGAGTGGTGACGTCACGTGCAATTTTTTTAAATGACACGGTATATATTTTTTGACATTTTCTGGTAGAGGTTTTTTTCTCTTTTCAACAATATAAATATTTCATGCACTTGCATAAAAAAATTTTCGTGAAAAATTACAAAACTTTTTGACAGTGGGAGGCCATGATACAAAACTGTAAACAAAAGTGTAACTCAGAAAAACAAAACAAATAGTAGCCAAACGCTTTAACTGTCAGATTTCAGAATAATCTAAAGTGTTTATTGTTTTGTTTTTCTGAGTTACACTTTTGTTTATAGTTTTGTATGGTGGCCTCCCACCGATAAAAAAGTTTTTTAATTTTTCTCGAAAATTTTTCTTATGTAAGGGCATAAAATATTTATATTGTTGAAAAGAGAAAAAAACCTCTACCAGAAAATGTCAAAAAATATATACAGTGTCATTTAAAAAAATTGCACGTGACGTCACCACTCTGAAACAATTGAAGATACAAAATTTTTGATAGTGTTAAAATGTAGGTTTTTATGTGCCATTTGATTTGATATAAGGTTTATTGGGTCTAAAATAAATAATAAAGTAGCTAGAAGGCGGGGCCTTTTTTATAGAACAGACGGTATATTGCTAGCAGGGCCTGAAACGGCCGAAAACATTACGGCGTCGACATAATCTCACTCTGAGTATAACGCGTTAAGTCAGCATGCCTGAAGAATTCAACTCCGCCTTTAGAAGCGAATTTTAAATTTGACTGGGAGGTTCACTTCCCACACCGCGCGGACGACGCCGCGGCGCTTGCGCACAGCTCACCATATACATTGAAGAGTTGGTGGTCTGTCTCACTTTCTCCGTGACCCCCCAACTCATAGCCGCTAGCAATATAGTAGTTATTAAATATATGGAATAAACATTAGAAAAATAAATATTCTTATACAAAATAATTAACATTTTTACATTATTTTGAAACTCCTAGTTATTGTCAAAAAAAATTAGAGCATATTATGTGCATATATTATAACTTTGGGTGCATATACTCAACAAAATGTGTGCATATATATGCTCATATTTTTCGTACATTTGAGTGCATATAATTATCAGCTTTAGTTATAAATGCTGTAGCTGCAAAAACCGTAAACTCTGCCATCGTCTCTCTGGGCGTAGATCTTCTCCGTGTCGATCTTGGCCATTATTGTCTGCAGATATAGGACCTCGCCTTGCAATGCTTCATTTATGGGCCTGCAGCAAAAGTAAAAAGAAGACATACATAAACAGAAGTGGCTTTCCCCTAGGGATTTCGCGATTTAAAATAATTATTCACAGGTGGTTAATTATCATATGTGTAAAATCAAATTTCTGTAATTAAAAGTAGCTAATTGTTACAGACCAAATTTAGAAATCGCGGCCCGTCAAATTTTTAATAGAATAAAATATCTGAACAGAGGTATTTCAGGAATACATTAAACTCACATTTGTAACTCGTTTTATATTTACGATCTGAATTTGCTTCTTGTCGCCGACAAGCCACGACCTGTTGGGCCGAATGATAAAATAATTAATTCCATCAAAACCACTTACGAAACCAGTTTTTTAAAATTATTATCAAACAAATATGGAAGCGTGACGACACAAGAGTGAAGTGGCTTTCCGTGGCGCTCCGTGGTCTAGCGGCGTAGATCGATGCAGCCAAATGTGGATACGAACGTCGCGGGTTCAAATCCGAGTCGGCCAGAGATTTTTTTTAAATTAAACATCCATTCTGTGAATGCAAGAGAGACAACCAACGCCCTATGAGTACAAGAGAGAGACAGATATACCATTTGAAATTCAAAAATTTGCGCGAAAATTAAAATTAAAACCAAGATGGCCGACCCCCGGGAAATTTAAATTAAAAAATTGAACTTAGCAAAAAATCTGAAAAATTTCAAATTCAAATATTCGGCCGCCGCGTAATTCCGGAAGCAAATTAAAAATGGCCGCCGCGTAATTTAATCAGTAGCTAATGCGTAATTTAATCAGTAGCACATATCAAAATTAATTAGAGCAATCCGCGAAATTAATTAGGTCAAATCGCGGATTTAATTAGGTCAATTAATTTAATCGTTTGATTGACAGGTTTCTCTAATTAAGGTGTCCGATTATTACTCTCGCCCGCTGATCAAATGTAGCGTCAAGTACGCAATTAAAGGTAATAGTAATTACGGGCGTCTGCCTTCAATCTGCAGTAGCGATGAATCGCCCCTGATCGAAAGTAGCGACAACCGCGTAATTAGGGATAAGGAAAACTACGGTCGTCCGCCCTCAATCTGCTGTAGCGATGAATCGCCCGCTGATCGAAATTAGCGACAAACACGTAATTAGGGATCAAGTAGGGTGCCCAAACTGTTGTCCTGACTCTGTCAAGTTTCCCTCTAAATAGGCAGCCCGTAGTGGATATCCCCTCTCGAAAATACCAATGGTGATTTCACCCTATAACCAATCACAACGTTTCCGCTGGGTAATTATCCAATCATAATGTTCCATTATGAGGCAGTATTTCTACCGCAATTTAAATCGTATTATAATATTTTCGGTGCTCTCGATCTGGGTGACTAGCACCCAGAGTCGTAAATTGCCACTTTAATCCCTATTTGGCCTTCGCCGCGTGACGAATTCCCCAATTAGACTATGCCCAAATATCTTCAGTTTCCTGTAAGAAAAGTGTGAATTATGTGGCCACATAATTCACTATTAAGCTGAAAGCAAAAAACTATATGGTCCAGGGCCCTGTGTGTGTGTAACTTAATACGCCCGCAGTTGCAGCTGTGGGTCGAACATTAATCTATGCATTCATATGCCTGCACGTGCAACAATTTCTTATATTGGGAAAACACATTCTGCATATCGTAATTACCAAATTCAAACGAAAACTTAAGCACCTAATATTAATTGTTCATGTTTGTGTCCATTACTATAACCTATAAGTTGCGTCCTCTCACAATACATATATGGAAATACTCACTTATAATACCATGAGTAGTCAAAATTATGTCGAAAATCGTACGACACTCATTAATAACCAATAGAAAAATTAGTTAACGAGCCGTAACCAAGACAACAAAATTTCTTGAAATTTTTTGTAGGTAGATCAACCTAACTGTAAGGGTTTGTGTCGTTATGATTTTCTTACCGAATCTGCATTCGAGCATTAATTCATATCCGGAATTTATTTTTTCGTGCAGTTCAACAACGTCCTAATTTGACCTCGCGTCCCGCTCGTTCAAATTAATACGACGTTGTTGGAACACACTCAAAAAAATTTCCGGAAAGAATTAATGCTCTTATGAGATTATATGTGAATATTTTTACTGTGGTATCACGAATGGCTATTGCGCTTAGGTTCGCGCACTCGTCCTAATCCGAAGCCCAATGGACATGAGTAGTGATGCCACTGCAAAATATTCTACTTAACTTTGACTAAGAGTGGTATTCGAGAGACTATTTAATGAACCAAACTACTTTTTCAAATTAGTTTTCAGTAAATCTAGCAACAAACTACGCAATTTCTATAGTAAAAGAACACAATCTATTTACTTTTTCTAATAAAAGTCATATTTGTTGAGAATTTTTTTCGTTCACATGCAAATTATTGCGTTTAAATTTCTCAAAACCAAAACTGCGTTAAAAATTCCGCGAGACCGCAGGTCCAACAACATCGTATTAATTTGCCCGAGCGGGACGCGAGGGCAAATTAGGACGTTGTTGGAATGCACGAAAAGTAATTTCCGGATATGAATTAATGCTCGAATGCAGATTCGTAAGAAAATCGTAACGACACAAACCCTAAAAAGAAGCAATGTTTACCTACAAAAAATTTCCAAGAATTTTTTTAGTTGTCTTGGTTACTGCTCGTGAACTAATTTTTCTATTGGTCATTAATGAGTGTCGTACGATTTTCTTAAAAATTTTTGCCGTGAGTGGTATTTGGAAGGATTATTCAACAATACGGGTAGATGACTTTTACCGTGTTCGACAGCACACATTTTTAAGGTTTTCCACTATTAGTTCAATAGTGGAGCTTCCAACACGATTATTATGAGTTTTTAGAACGATACTGATTTGCAAACTTTGACTTTGACGTTTTGGTGAAATGTCAGTCAAAGGCTACTTACTAAATTGAAATTATTGAAACCAATCGGGGTCGCGTGCAATGTTGCCAACCCTACCGATTTCATCTAAAATCTACCGATCTACCGAAACGACTCTTATTTCTACCGAATTTTTGTTATACCGTATAATCATACGTAACATTTTTCTTGGGTACTATTTAAACCGAAAAAAAAACATCAACAACCCTTTATTTGTACAGAGTATTCAGAACAATTTATATTTTAGGAGTGTTTACAAAGAGATTCATAAATTAATCTAAAATGACCACTACGTGCCGCCAGAGTAAATTCGATTAATCACATCTTAAATTTACGAGAGTTATTATTTTACATTCACGTGCTTGGATTCTAGATATCAGTGCTAAACGCTGACATTCTAGTTTATATTCGTAAATTTGTAAGCTTCAGTTCACGAGAAAATAGTTACATAAACACAATTAAGTTAATTAGTAAATGATCTTGTTGTTAGTCGGCATCGCTTTTTAAAAGATCCATAATTGTTTATATTAAAATTCTTAACAGCGCAGTTTAAAATCTCTGTTACAGCATTTGTAGAGCGAATATTTTGGCTCTTTTTTGATAGCAAAAAGCCAACCTTTAAATTCGGGTAACTCTTCCCAAGATTTGCTATGGGCATGCGAATACTTCAATTTCTTTTTTCATATTCAACTACTTGTCCCTTCTTCGCCGGTGCCGTAATCATCAGATTCAGATATATCACTCATTTTAAATCATTTCGGCTCATTTTTTAAACTTTCAAGCTTGTGTTAAAACTGACACAAAACCTAACCTGCTAACCCCGAATTTGACATAGACTGACAGTGTCACCAGTGTCAGTTATCAGCCATATGATTTAATGCACGACATGACTTCATCAGTTCCAAAGCTGACGAGACCACAAATTCTAATGAACACCCATTATATCCGCTGATATTTTTTTGATTGGCCAAGAAACGCTAATTCTGGATTTTCATTGGTCACTTTTTGACAGATGACAGGTGAATTGAATAGTCAAGGGTAATACCACAAGCAGTGGATATATTTTTGACAAATATTTTGTCGTTTCCATGTAAATTATTGCGTTTAAATTTCACGATACAAAATCACATCAAACATGTCACGAGCCGAAGGCGAGTGACATTTAAATGTGATTTTGTTGAGTGAAATTTGCAATAATCTCTATGGAAATGGCAAAATATTTAAAAAAAATATATCCACTTCGAGTGGTATTTGGGACGACTATTTAGCAATATAAATACATAACGATTAACTTTATTGAAAAATAATCCAACAATTAATATAATTATTCATTCTCAATGAAATTCAGCGGAATACTTCCAAAACACAGCATTTTAAAATTTTTAAAACAAGCCACACAGTTTGTTGGGGTTTAGTGTTACGTAACCTAGCGATATCACTAAGGACAGAACATCGTTGCTAAGCGATACTTGGCAACAAGGCTATTTATTTTTTGAGTACGTACATTGTTTTGTGAATATTTTGCATGGTGCCCAATATTAAGTGATATACTGCTGTTATTGGTTGAAAAAAGCAAATGTCTGCAATGTGATTGGCTTATATGTTATAGTGTTGAATAGTCAATAGAATATTGCCTGCCGTTAAGTAAAAATATGGGTTTGGGCTATTTCACGATAAATAATTGCTTGGAAGCTTAAACACAATACCTACCATTGCACGATAGTATCTTTACAATGAGACAACAGTAAAGAGCTCTTAATCACATGGTCTTACTTTGTATTAGCAGCGTACATACATCAAACAAGTAGAGACACTCATGCCAAACGTTGAAACCTGTCTAGAGTGCCTGGGACAGTGACTGGGTGGGGATTTCTAAGCTTGACTATCAGATGGCAGCACAAAGTTCTACCAATCAGAGCCAGTTACTGGCTCTGCTACCAATCATGATGTGATCAAGTAGTGGCGCCATCTGTTAGTACTATCGGAAAGTACCCCCCAGGAGCCGTTCAAGGTCATCCAAATCGGAAATTTGATATCAAAGGAACCGACAGTGAGTGTCTCTACTTGTTTTATTTATGTACGCTGGTATTAGAACTAGGATGATAGTATCTATAATCTGGTGTTATTTTGCGTTGAAATTTACTATAATTTCTATGGGCGTTTTACTTAGCATTCGCCGATCAATGACGAACAGAAAAATGACTATAAAATGGATTACCTACACCTAATTTTTGGATGTGTAAACTTGTATTTATAGTTACCTCGTTACTTGAAGTGGCAACTAACAGTAACTAGATATATTAAGTAAAGCCTTATTTATGATAGAAAAAAGTTAAAAAAGCGTTTATTTGACTTTTTAGGTGTAGACGATTTCAATGAAACTAAGTGTACACTTGAGTAGATAGTAGGGATGTCGGCGGCTACCTGGGTACCCGAGCCGACCCGGGTAATAGTCAACCCGGGTATATTTTCAGGACCCGAGTACTCGACTAGTAAATTATGTAATGTCCAGAAAGTCAGCCTTTTTGGGAGATGATAAAAACTTTAAAACAATAGGAATAAGCTCTAGAAAAGCACAACAATGCAGTAATAATAAGAATCAACCCATCCCATACCACATAATGTTGATTCTTGTTTTATATAAGGCAATAAATCCGCTTCACGGAACTATTCAACCCATTAAATCGCTTCAGTATGGGTTAAATTAACATAAACATCCTCTGTGTGATGTTGATACTGCTACCAATTTCGGATAAAAAGTCACGTACTTGAATTTGATAGCACTTGGAAGTGTGAAAATACTTACAAATAACAGACAACTTGCAGTTTGAATTGGCGAGTAGGTACTATTTCAAATTAGTTCAGTTTAAAACTCGCGGGGTTAAAATGCGTAGAGCATAGAGCTTGAACATTCTATGAAACTACAAAAGTACAAACGAATAAGAAAACAATGTCATCAAAGAAATCGCCTGCATGGAAATATTTTCATTCGCTAGAAAATAATAAGGCAAAATGTAAAATCTTCGGGTACCGGGGTCTGTTTTCGGGTACCCGGGTTTGATTTTAGACCGGGTACGACATCCCTAGTAGATAGGATAAAATTGAGTTGTTTTTGTATACCTTTTTATAGTGTAATCATAAAAAACCAGTCACTCTTGTATATTAAGCATTATTAATGTATTTAGTACTTCACAAGCAATTTTTAAAGCACAAGCCATATAAGCACCAATTAGGTATCACTGACTTAAAAATATATATTTCGAATTGGAAGCTGATTCATTATAATGTACAATAATAGCTGTTTAAGTAACAAGGAATGTAAGGACCTATTAACATTTGAGGTAGGCAAGTACAAGCCAAGGCGCAGCCACGGCTTGTTGCCGGCCAAAAATGTTAATTGGTGATACATTCCGAGTTATCTTATTATATTTTTCCCGCTGCTTATCGAAATTTTCCTAGATTTTTGAAAAAATCGTTTAGTTTGTCACCCGTCACCAGGATTAATTTTCGTGGGTCGTGTTACCTTTGAGTGTCACACGTCACGTAAACACTTGCAATTATAAACTTAACGTTAAATCTGCATCTTGCGTTGCTAATTTTATTATCCTAGGAACTTAATAATAATAATATAAAGTTCCATTATCAAAGGAAAGCAGCAAACAAATATAATCACAGACTTACACGTTTTGTTACTAAGGCTGTATTGCTGACTTACATGATCAGCAGCGGGAAAAATATAATAAAATCAGGTAGCACCATAATATTCCCAGGCACACTAAAAATGCTATACAATGGCCATTTATCTTAAAATATTCAACAATCGACACGTATCCGATTTATTTCCCGAAAATGTCGTGGAAAGTAGTTCCATTGTAGCCAACATCACTACTAGCAGCATTGATAAACGAAATGTACATTCTGGAAAGCAACAAAGTGAATTTCCGTAAGAAGAACAATTTGAACCCTCACCTGTCTGGAGGAATGTTGAGTTCCTTGCTAATTATATCGTACAGAGCCTTGGAGTGCTTTTTATTTTCCTCGACGCCCAGGGCACCAATGCTCATCAGAGTGGCTTGTGCTGCAGGCTCGGTCGAGCCACCCCATGACATGTTGACTCCCCCAATTACAGTTGCAACACAGTACTGCTCAGATTTGTATGCAATTAAGTTATAACCTCACTTATTCTACTTACATTTATAGGCTTCCCAAGAGATTTGGAAACGACACTGCACAACTTCTGGGGCAGGTCAGAAGGAATTTTATTCTGTGGCACATTTGTTTCCACTCGGAAGTGTGGCATTGTATCAGTATTTGGACAAATTGCCAAAGTGATTTCAAGGGTATTACAAAAACTGCTACAAACTAGTGCTCTGTTGTAGTTTATAAACTGACCTTGATTAGAATGAGTAGTTAAAGTATCTAATTTAGTAATTATAAATCAATTCATTACATCATAATATTACCAGCAGCAGTACTTAAATGTAAATAGTAATTTTGTATTTTTTATATAGCAGAAAAAATATGTTTGGTAAGCAGACGTTACTGTTGAGTGTATTACTGTTATAATATATAATGAACAACACAAATTTTTGGTGAAAAGCTTCAATTATCAAATGATTTGAAGAATAAAATTAAATGTTTAAAAACAGAACTACTCCAAGTCCGACCATCAGGAATTTGCATCGACAACAACGTTGATGCCCATTGCTGCTCCGCATTTAGTCGTACTACCCGTATTACACATAAGACCACTAAGATTATCGTATTTTAATACCTTGAAGTGTGAAATACGTAATTATTTATAAAAATAATATTGAATAATATGAACCGCTGTGTAGGGTTACCAACATTGGGTCGATGCTGACCCGAAGAAATAAAATAATTAAAAATGTCAAGGTGAATTTGTTTTTTACATTATATAGATGTAATTCCTAAAATTGTTTTATATTTTTTAAGTAGCATATGAAATGCGGCATTTTTTTACCCCTCCGTGGATACATTCAATTTGACAAGAGGTCTCGTACGCCTTAATATTTAAATAATTATTTGCCCTTTTTATCGCTTAGCTAGCTCAGTGAACATGAAACTCTCTAAATATCTCAGTTAGTCGCTTATGCAAGATAACTAACTATCAGTCAAAGCAGACATCTGGTTCCACCTTATAGTGTTGGTCGAACTAAAACTTAACTTTAAACAATGCACAAAAAAGCCGTATTCTTTACATCATCTATTGACTCCAAAACACGTATAAAAACACAAAAAACAAAAAACACGCGTAAAAATTAAAAAAAAAAATTAAGTTCTCAAACAACCTACGTGCGGTATAGATTGAGGCTACTTGCAGGCGTGTTGCAAATATATATGAAAAACGTAAAATATCACCAAAAATAGCTGTGAAACAATTATCTTTTAAAAGAACGCAAATGTTAAAATGTCTAACTAATCTGGAATGTCAAAATTGCTTGAAGCCGGTACTTATTTGAGTTGCTGAAAACACATTCCTGTGCGTTTGCAAAAGCTTGCATTTAAACGCAACCTTATCACGCTTCCATGCTGGGAACCACCGATCGCGTGCAGGCCTCGTAAGGACAGTTGAATTGGCGCCTCTCAAAATTGACGCTATAATACGCCTTTAAATATAGCACAATGGGTGTACTTACATGTACACTCGGAAAATGGGTTTGCGGAATTTGCAAACGCTGGCGCTCTGCACTTTAACACTGTTTGCAGCAAATGTTGACTAACTTATATCTCCCTGGGCGAATTCGTGTACTGTATTTTTCTCTTAGAAGAGGCTGCGTGTGACTGGTGCCTTTTTTGTTGAATTTACATGAGTTGAAAATCTTAGCATCCCACGTACAGCATGTATGTTTGTTGCTGCACCCGCGAAAACCAAAATTCACAATTCACGTCCAACGCAGGACCGGCTTTGTGAGCATTTGCTTGCATAAAATACAATATTAAATCTAATAATAATACATAGAAAATACACTTAGCTTATACATTTAAGCATGGAAATAAACATTATCGGTAAGGGGTCCAGCTGGCTCGTTACACACAAAATAATTCTTTGTAGATCATAAAAATTAAAGAATAAAAAAATTTTCTACATTCCATAAAAGAAATGTTCAAAATCCATCTTAGAAATTAAGTAGACTACTAAGAAATTACATTTTTCTGAACAAAATTTAAGATACTTTCTAAAATTATATTTTTTCTTTTGTGTCCACTTTCTTACCAATGACTTCTGCTCTGGAGCTTTTAAACAGGAGTAAAATTTTTCGCAATCCATGTATAAATGAACCTTTACTTAACCCGAAGAATTTTATTGAAAACCCGAGCCCGAACAATGATTGCCAAACCCGAAGTCTTCGGGTCAAAATGACAGTGTTGGCAACCCTACCGCTGTGACTTGTCACACTGACAATCCCTCAACCACATATCAACAGTTTCAATACTCTATTGTTTGTTAGTCCATGGCAATCAATATTTTAACTAATATTTAAATATCGTAATATCCTATGATCTGTATTTTAGGTTTCCTATTTCTGGACTGATTACGCTTGTATCATTACGACATCCTAGGGTGCACGCATTTTTTTTTGTAACTCTAAACTTTTTGAAACTCACTTTATTTTTAAATGATTTGAAAAAAGGAACGCCACTGACAATAGCCAGTTACAATGAATGGAAAAAATTAAGAAATTGTCTTAGTAACGAAAAACCGTGCACTTTTGGATGATCGCAATTGTATTTTGCCGTGAATCACTTGGTAGACATTTCTTGTAAAAACCACAGTATGATCAAAAATGCCGAGCTTTGTATCTCATTGGTTAAGCATTCTGGCTACTGATCTAAGGGCAGAGAGTTCGATCCCCGATCCCGGTGAGGTTTTTAAAAATAAAAAAATGCGGATGAAAACTTCTACAGAATGCCATCATTCGGAAGTGATGTAAAGCTGCAGGTCCCATGTTACTACGATATGTAGCATGTAAAAGATCCCTTGCTAGGGTTGGAACTCCTTAGTTTCGGAAACATTCTAAGTAAGACTAAGGTACCTGGTACTCTGAATGTCTAGACCTTGTTCACGGGGTTGGCAAAAAGGGCCTATAAAGGCATACTTGCTTGACATCAGTTTCTTCACAACAAATACTCATACTACTAATAATCAAAACATATTTTCATCTTTAATGGCTATGGAATAGTTCCTAATTTATGAATGCACAAGGGAAAGGAGAGAGTTTGCGCGAGCACTAAGTTAATTTATGCAAACTTCTATTGCATACCAATCGCAGTACCGTACTCATGTCGTTTTATAGTGACTTGTGTGCTTAGCTTAGAACAAAACAGACATAAACTTCGAGAGTGCTCCGAGTCGTCGAGATAGCCACTGTCGGATGCTTTTGTGCAAGTGAAATCTTTGTTATATTGGCCGATTGCCATTCCTTCGGATCGTAGTCCGGATGTAAAATGCGCCTCGTTTCAGCTTCCTTTAATTATAGCGTTTTTCTTCGCTTCAGTGGATTTAAATGGATTTTAAGTTTGCATAAGTCCGGAAGCTTGGCACTGCTCTGTGTCGTGTTTTGCTTGAGGAGAGGAGCTTCAGCGCTTCCGATTACATCTGCTAAGCTCCAGACCACCCACACAGCTATAATTTGAGTTAGCTACGTCAGTCAAGGCTGATTGGGAAACTTCAAACCCCCTGTTGCAACTTCTTTGTGATCCAATTTTTCGGCTTAAGGTACCTGTACTATATTTTGGGGTGATACACCGAGTTGTGAGTTGTCCCCAGTGACTCGTTTGAACAGTACTAGATTTGAATTAAAGCCAGTCTGTTGTTTTGAATTTTGTGTCGCTATTAGCGCTGTCATATGTGTCAGTTTGAATTCGCAATCCCAGTATAATGTTGCAGGAGTAATATTGGTTTATATAGAACTTTATTGTATCTGCGGAGGTAGCTTGAATTCTGTGCAGCCGAGGCTAGCTGTATTGATGTCAAGCTCTTTCTATTGACAGGGGTTCCTTTTATATTATATTATATTTTAACTGTTTTGTGATCCTATTTAAGTGTTTGGACTCTGTTCACTATAAACTAATGAAGCTTCAATTTTATAAATTTGTTTGTGTCGCTTGTTGTGACCATTTGAGTTTATACAGTCCCAGTCTTTTAAAAGTGTAATAAATTTAATTTGCTAAACTATATTTTTGTTTTTTTTAGTGGAAGACATCTCGCTCGAGCAATAAGGGAATGCGCGTTTCAGGCGCGCTAAATTCAAAAGTTGTGTTTAGCCACTAATTGGACAATTATTGTGAAAGTGTAAGGAAAAGTTAAACTCGAAAGCTAAAACGATTAGATCTTTAATTGAAAAGAAATTAAGTTTTCACGTAAGTATCCTTCTCAACAAAGTCCGCTGCTTCGTGATTCAGATTCATACAGCTACGGGTTGAATTTTCACGGTGGCGCCCTGGCAATAATTGTCATTTTCACTGTTATAAGACAGAAGCGAAGTAATGTGAATCTCACCCTCCGGCGGGTTAGTTGCGGACGATCGGGGACTTAATACCTTTGCCTCCCAACGCAAACCAGCGTGTGATAAGTCCGGTTCGGTGTTGTCGTAAAATCGCGATTATACCGTAACAGGTATTCACCCCAGGGTCTCCTTTTTATAAGTTTGTTGCACCAGCCATTGCGTTTTCTTGTAGCGTGTTATTCTGCTATATCAATCACCTGTGCTTTTTCTCTGATCCACTTTTTCGTTTAGTGCTTCAACAGGCTGATTCCTAATATACGGCATTCCATATCTGTTTGATTGATACGAAGCGCATTGATGATTCCCTTAGTGAATGTCCATGTTGCGGCTCTATAAGTTATGACGGGTAGTATGCACTCGTTATGTACTTTTGTTTTTAGAGTGTTTGTTATTTTCATCTTTATTACATCTTTTACTTTTCCGTAAGCAAGCAATTTCAAGCCATGATAAAAACAAATAATTGCTTGAAGCAAACTCTACAAACTCAGGAATTAGGTATGAACTTTTTTATAAAATCGGCTTCTTTTCAATGCAATGGCTACAATCGTAAATTTTGTCTATCTGGCTTCTAAACTACATACTCTTTGGTGCAACTTATGGAGGGGCAACATCAATATGCAAAATGTATGCAACCCATAATTCAAAATTGTATGCTCATTTACTGTCAAGAATAACTTTCTCTTACACTCAAAGTAGGTGCTGTTGATGTTCTGTTATTATTCTGTAGTGCAATAAAAAACCAACGATATGCAACAAGATTAAATTTTTTTATTGAATATATGCAAGGATAAAAATATAACATGCAGATTTAATAGCATTCTACACCTTTACAAGACTGTAATTTATTTAAAGTTTTTATGTAGCTCATAACATCATGATAGTCCATATTGTAGTAAATGTTGTGCAATTCGTATGGGTCGTTTTGTAAGTCATATGCTTCAATGAAGTTCTAATAAAATAATAAATGAGGCAAGTATACATACAAGTGTATTTTTCAGCCTTACCTCTTCGCTAAACCAACAAAACTTAAAGTTGGTATCGACAGAAAATCTTCGAACACAAGCATAAGTGTTATTTCTAGAATCCTGGCACTTGCACCAACTGGCAACCTCACAGTACTAAAAATCCTTCGTTAAAAAGCATGTAGAACATATATGAAAGCGCAACTTACTGTAACATCATTATCATAAACCCATGGGCAGTTCTGGTCGATTGTATTTGCATCTCCCTCCCCAAAATATTCAATCAATAAATCTTTCTCTACGAGATCAGTACTATTCGTATCTGTCAAAATGTATTGTAAAAATGACTGCCCATCCATATCGCTTGGAACTTCTACGCCAGCCATATTTAAGATTGTTGGTGCAAGGTCTACAGATGATACAGGTACTTCTGAAATATGTCCTTTTTTTATATTTGGACCTCGGATTAAAAGCGGAACCTTGATATCTGTCTCGTATGGCTGCCTTTTATCCCAGGGCAAAGCAAATTGGCCTAGAACAAAATGCATGCTTTATTTGCTCTAGCAGTGTCACGTACCGAGTGACCATATAAGCCGTTCACGACCTTTTTGGGACAGAGTTGGCTATGATTTTTTCTTTTCATGTTGGACTAACTGATTCGGTGATGTAGCCGATGCAACTTTTTTTTTCTGTCAGTGTCTGTTCGACATTTTCTTGCCACCACATTGCCAGATTTATTATTTTAATATTCGTAAGAAAATAAATTATTTATCAAATGTGTAAAAATAATTTTAATTTCCGTCAAAGGAAAAGTCAAAATGCCCAAAATAATTTTGTTACAACAAAAAATTTCCATTAAACGAGGCTACTTTCAATTTAAAAAAGGACAGACCAAATTTAAAAGAACGCGAGTTGATGTGGAAACTAGAAAATATCCGGCAACAATGTACCTATTCAGAAAATATAACCTTAAACTGAAAACAACCTAACCTAACACAAAAAGTGTCAATTTCCATGAGGGAGTTTAGTTGCAACAGAGGTTGTGCCAACGAAATTACTAGATGGTCACAGCCTCACCTGACCCAAAAAGATCGTGAACGGCTTATATGTGGTTGTGCTTATTTTTCTTAGGTTGGCACTGTTATGTTGGTGGCACTGTAAGTCAATGTCAAATTCGAGGTTAGCAGGTTAGGTATTGCGTCAGTTTGTGTCAAAACCAAAGAAAAAAATCACAACCATTTATGGTCACCCGGTACTTAGAGTCCCTGTACATAATCAACTAGATACATGGACTCTACAGGTACTCAGAGCCAGTGTATATACAATGGCTCTGTACGTACTTAAAGTCACTAAATAACGTTAGCTACGCTAACATAGGTAAGAAAATTCGGTGCTATTTATGTCAAACCAAACTCGGTTTTTAGTGGCGTATACAGTCAGTTTATAGGTTATAATAGAAATAAATTTAAATTTTTATAACGTGTAGGCAATACGTGCATATTACATAACAAATATTTTTAAACGTTTGTCTGCTTAAAAAATTAATTATAACAAATATAAGCCTTCGGCTATCACAACGCAAGCTTTGTAACGGACTCATTCGTGCCACCTGTATATATGCATTTCATATCTTTTTGTTACCTCCTGCTAGCTATAAAACCAAACTGTAATTCTTATTATGTACTAATTAATTAAGTTGGCAAGCACTATATAGTCGCAAGCAAACAGGCGACTCGTCCATGTGCGTGCCCGTTAACCAAGGTACGAAGCGTGCTATTAACGGCAACAGAAGAGCCCAGAATTGTGAAGTGTTAGCCTGCATTTATCGCCGCCGGCACAAAGAGTTTGCTAAGTGGGAACACCGACTACGAAGGCACAAAATACTTGGGCCGCACCACTAAAGGTTGCTATCGGTGCCAGAAGGAAGCCATTGTGTCAACGCCGCAGAAGCGTCATCTTTTGGGGCAACCGAATGCAAGGTTAGTTCGTATTTAAAATAGCGATACGAATTAAGAAGCGATTGCAACATCTTTGGTAATTGCTTCAATGAATGATTGCGTATCGAAGGTAACGGGGGTTTACCTGCAAGCCGGTACGAAGTTATTTCGTCATTCGGTGAGGCAGCGCGTTTGCTTGCGTTGAACGCGCAGTTTGGCGCCCCCCTGAGACGCATTCTTTGCCCGCGTACAAATTATGCGTCAGCCGAATTCCAGAATAACAACAAACGCATTTCAAGAATAGACAACTTCGCCCAGTTTATTTGTGCGTGGATTTTAAATACATTGTGTGCTATCGGTGTTTGACTTTGCTTATACAGTTGAACATTGGCGCACTATTTAAAGTGTTTTCATGCATTTAGCATACATCCTTTTTATTGTGCATCTTCCATGTATTTTTATACAATAATGCGAGTAGAAGCAGCTGTCGTTCGTAGATAATTAAAGTTTCACTGTATGATTGGACGTCGTTCATTCTTGCTGTTTTATGTACATGTATTTTCTTATTTTGGTTTTTATTACAGATTATATATCTTTTTTTGTAAACTGTTGGGTTTTTATTGTTGGAAGTGTTTGCATTAATCATTTCAGCATTCCAGGTGACAACGAGCAACTCCAAAACAATATTAGCTTTGCTTTAGCCGCACTGACGATGTTAATAGAGTCTCATACCTCTCCGACTGATTAAGCTAGCAAACCCAGGCCAATATGGTTTAATAGTGGAGTAGAGTATAGGGCTAAGTAAAAAATCCGAATTTAAGTTATGGTGCCCACCGTAAGGGCTGTTTAAAAGTACCATTACAGCTTGTATTTTGGATCTTCGCCGAGTTTCTATTAAATTCTTTTGCCAAAATGTTTAGTGTAACTACGTCCATTTGTGAGGGAAGTTCTGAGTAAGGCCCTTTACAGATTTTTATATGAACACGTTCACTTTAGATGTCGAAGTTTTACTAGACATTTTAAGTTACGGCTAAAATAATCATTTGCCTAAATTACAACCTAAAGAAAGGATCGTGGCATAGCATTCGAAGAATAAATTAATAATAAGAACAATAATTTTTCAGTTTCTAGTAGCGGCTATGGTATTTTTGACATTGACAAACTCGTTTTTTGAACCTGTCAAATGGTGTTTTCCTACTTATGTGTAGCCAACGTGATTTACGCAAGTTTGCAAATTAAATTCACAGACATATTCTACTTTACCAATATGGAAACCATTATCCGATGTGTATATAACATACGTGTCGTCCAATACATTAATTTCATTTAGTTTAAAAAAAATTTGTTCAACCATTTCATCAACTGCTAGGAGAGTCTGGAGACGTTGCCTGTGGATATTATCCAAACTGGTTACATCCGTTGGAAGGCTGGTTGGTGACATTGTCAGCAACCAGTGTCTCTAAAACAATTATGTAAATTTTCATAAAACATTTGTTTTCCTGTTCTTACATCATTGCTCGAGTAATTAAACGAGGGGGTACGCACTGCTTCTACACCGGGGAATGCACTTTCATGGCGTGGTGCTGGCGTAAATGGTCCATGTGGAGCAGGTGTCGCTAGCATCATGAAAAATGGTGAATCTTCCATGTGCTTTTGATTTAAAAAACTTAAGGAGTATGTCGTCTAGAAGTATATAGTAATTACTAGGTTAAATCAGGGATATTTATCAAATACTACCATAACATCTGTTAAATATTCATCTGCAAAGTCTCGCGCTGTCCCATTAACAGATAGTGTGTAATTATAATACCTCGAATTGCTCTTTAATCCAAACCACCAGTCGTAACCTGGTGGTACGTGCTCTGTGCCTCCACTTTCCTCGAATCCATACTGTAAGAAGTCATTTATAAAACCTATTGTTTGTAACAAAAAATCGAAATGTTTTGACATTTTGTGTATTTGTTGACTAGAATTTAAAAAAACTGATCGCCCAGATGCCAGGCAAGTCAATTGAAAAAAGAAGCTAAGATATAATTCAATATGTGCAAATTCGAGCAAATAATTTGAGATAATTTCCAAATACGGGGGCCGCTTTAAAAGTTGATTACTTCAAAATAATAGTATATTATGTTATTAGGGGTAAAAGTGATACTTTATGTGGCGTGGCTGGACGGTTTATCTGCCAACCTTGCGATAAAGATATTTCTGCTCCGAATAACATTCAGTATTCTTTCTTCAAACGTTGATAATGAATAAAGTAAAAAACGACTTCCGGGATTGGGCCGTGTCATTATTGACGTCGAAGAACTCAACGTTTTGCACACTTTCGTAAGAGGCTTCATCAGGAGGAAAAAGAAAAATAGCATGGTAACTCAATGTTTAAACCACGTCAGAGGCGAAACTCGACTAACGATTGGAAGAAGAAAGGCGAGAATTTATAGGCAAGCGCCATCGCGGTTCAGCAAATGCCGTCGAGGTTCAGTGGCGGTGGGCGGGGCTTAGGAATTAGCACTTTTCATATAGAAGGAAGGGAAAAGCCTTCGTCCCAATTGAGATTGTTAGGGTGTTTGTAAATCTCAATGGCTTGGCGAATCTTTCTGCTAAAGAAGAATGGGAATTTCCAGATGATGAAAGTTTCATCAAAAAGGATCTTATGACCAGTATCACGCTGGTGTTCGGCGATGGCTGGTGATGAAACGAGCTGTCTCAAGTCGGGTCTCGTGTCTAGGCATAAAAGTGGTTACTTTTACACCGGCAGAGTAAAAGTAATTCAAAACTTGATTAGATTTCGAAAATTTTTCACATTTGCCTTCTTGATAGAGATGGCGCGCGAGTGAGTATTCCCTCACGTCACGCACGTTTCACGCTTGCTTTAAACACTCACGTTTACTCACTCTCACGTTCAGGGCGCACCTTCGACTCACGACGTGACCCGCAGCCTTTATTTGAAAATTCAAATTCAGATAGAACAGAATGTTTAAATTTACAACCAACAAAGGACCCGCAACAGAACTAAAAACTCTAAAATAAAATATGTTTTGCACGTGAAATAATTTATGTGATATGTTGCAATCAGAATAGTAGACACAAATAGAAGTAAATGAAAATTTACTACAATAACTTACAACAACGGATAAATACTGATTTCTCGCACAAACATGTCTTGCAACAATCTTCAAATGCATTACATTTAATACCAAAAGCTGTAATTGGAATTGACTGATACGAGTACAAGAAGGTATATGTTGCTAAGCAATACTTTTAATTCGTAGGTTTAAAAGTACTTTTACGTCCGAGGAACTAAAAGTAAGTTCTACTTGGTCGCCTATAGACGCAGACAAGTAGACTGTAGACACAACATTCACAACACAACACAGGTGCGAAGTTTCGTAGCTGTAGGCTGCCACACAGAAGTACAATAACCTCCAGCTACAGCTCTATATCTTCCACATGGGTGGGGAGCGGGGCACCCTGCAGTCTTTTATTCGTTATTGAATATTTAACGTGAAATTAACGTGAATCACGCTTTGAAAATTTTCACTCACGTTCACGGCCCCATTTTCAAATATTATTCACGTTCACTACGGAACCCGCCGTGACCCGATTGTTTTCACGTCACGCGCCCATCTCTACTTCTTGATTGTAGGGAACTTACGTAGACGTCCATTTTCGATAATGGTAATTTTTTAAATATATTTATTTATATTAGTTCGGGCGTTTGAAAATAAAATAGCATATGCTATTCGGAATAAAAGTGACTCGCCCGGATTTGTCTGACTCGCTTACGCTCGTCAGTCACACGCGTCCAGTCTCGCCACACAAAGTATCACTTTTACTCCTAATAACATAGAGATAGGTAATAACTTTTTCGCAACCATATATGTGATGTTAACATTCCTGACCTCATTTGAGTGGGGGAAGTCGTACATTTCAGTGCGGGAAGTACATTCCCGACCGCTGAGTAGGTAGGGATACTGGGAATCTTGTTGATCCATTCATGCGCGTCGCAACCTGTCCTATCATAATATAATAATTTTCCCAATTATTGTTTAGAATAAAGTGGTTGCGAATAAAATAGTATACAAACCTCGACAGGAAGTTTCCTTAGTCTCGAGATAATAGCTGATTTCGACGCTTCGCGTCTCAATCAGCTAACTAATCTCTCGACAGTAATGAAACACTTCCCGTCTCGGGCTGTAATGTACTATATCTGCCACTGACGCAGATGTTTCAATTCCATGGCAATGAAGTAACACTTGAGCATTATCAATCCAGCAGGATAATATCACATTTTACTGAGGCTTGAAAAAGACACCTATAATGGATTAACTCAATTCTGTGTTGACACAAATTCTGCATTTTTGATACCATTACAAAAGCACATTACAACGCATACATTCAAAAGCATGCAGATTGACTAAAAACGATTTTTTTTAAAGAAACATTTAGACCATACCCGATTCAGATATTTTCCAGCGTAAAATGTAGAATAACCATTATTTTTCAAAGTGGAAGCAAATGTAAAAGGCTCATGATGCATCTGCCATTCCGGACTAGAACAGTTCCCCGAAAGCGAATTGTTGCGAACACCTGTGTTATGGATATGCTTTCCAGTTAATAGTGTGCTT
Source organism: Agriotes lineatus (assembly GCA_940337035.1). Classification (NCBI taxonomy): domain Eukaryota; kingdom Metazoa; phylum Arthropoda; class Insecta; order Coleoptera; family Elateridae; genus Agriotes; species Agriotes lineatus. The sequence continues at coordinate 49,301 of CALNHX010001417.1, forward strand.
CGACTGGGACAGCATACTGGATTATTTACATACTGCAACTTGCATATTAAAATTTGAAAGTACATTAGCTTCGTTACTTACTGCATTTTGAAATGTAACGCCAGATTTTCCAAGTAAATTCTCAACGTTAGTCATTGGAAGCTACAATAATTACAGGTATTATTAAATGAATAATTTGTTATTGTATAACTTACCATGCCATTAAGAAGTATGTCTTGATCATCAGTTAAAATTAAAATAATGTTTGGCTTTCTCGCAAGCAGTGCTAGAGTAGAATTAACGACCAATAATAATATAATTATTGGAATTTCCATCTTTTTTTTCTCCTATGAACTACTTATTTGTCCGTGGACAATAAGCAACTATTTAAATATCTATACAAAAATAATCATTGGGTTAGTAGTGACTTACAAGGACCCACACTAATGTATAACATAGCGCTAGTAGTAGAGACATAGGATTGACTTAATCTTGAACTTGTTATCTGCTTCGTACGTCAAGTGGAACATATCATTTCAATCGATAAGTGGTGTTGCTATTGTGGAGAAGATTAACGGCTAACTGGTTCGGATGAAGTTTAATCCGTTCCTAAAGTTGTTGACTGAAACCTTTATAGAATTTCAATGTTTGAGTGGGTAGCGGTTTCCCACAGCTCTACTCCGTACGTTCAAACCGCTTTTAACATCACCTTGTACGCTATAAGTTTATTGTTTAACGAGAGTTTTGACCTTCTTTCGATTAGCCAGTAGAGCTTTGAGAATTTTAGTCCTAGTTGTTTTTTTTTTTTCGTAAAGATTTCTTCCAGTTTAGAAGTCGGTCTTGGTGCATGCCAAGATACTTTGCACTATTGGATTGTGGAATCTACTGTTCATTTAGGGTTACGGTAGGGCGTGTTTTTTTACGCAAAGTAAAGGCTGTAATGTAGCTGGTTTGTATCGGAATTTTAAATTTTAATTTTTAAGTGCTTATTTTAAACCAAAATTTGCTACATTTAGTTTCAAACTGGTTGCCTCGGGCAAAGCTCAAATACCCATGGGTTTGTTGTACTCAAATGTATAATTAAGGATAACACAATGTAAGAAAAGTAACTCGTATAATGTGTTTAGATATATACAAAATAATTAGTAATTACGAAAATGTTATGTACATACATAAATATCAAATAAAATTCCAGCGTTTCTTGTTTTAAAATGTTTTGTTTAGAATTTCCACAACACGATGTACCTGTTAGATAGTGGCTTGCTGCTCTCTGAAGCCGTACTGGTGCTCTGTGATGATATTAAGGTTGTTTAGTAGTAGATTAAGTCTCTTCAGAAATACCTTCTCGAACAGTTTAGAGAAGATAGGTAGAAGGCTAATCGGGCGGTAAGATATGACTTTCTCCGTTGGTTTTAGAGTCTTGATATTAATATTATTTGCCCCACTTTCCACTGGGCCGGAAAATGGCCGAGTCTTAGTACTGCATTAAAGCTATGCATTAGTGTGATAAAGGCTTATCCAAGCAGTTGTTTTATAATTGCTCCAGTAATCAGGTCATAGCCTGGTGCTTTCTGTGGATTTAGGTTTGTATTGATCACTGCTTTTACAACATGCAACTTTATTGCGATTGTAATAGCGCATTTTAGCAATTCGCATCTTCTCTCGGACCACCTTATATTTAAATAATGTATCAAAGAATTTAGGTTTATCGCTTGGCTTTTCCTAGGTAGGTTCGGTAGCAAAGTCGAGTTTTCTCGATTATTGATTTTTCACGAAGCGCCTTTGCGGGACCTGAAATTCAAGGAGCAGGCCAAGACCGCCCTTGATTAAACAAACGAAGACCGCTAGCTGCGTTATTTTCGTCACGAACTTCCTTAAACAGCTTTGGCCGGTTTTCATGCGGCTTTCTTCTACAGTTAGTCAAAGAATAACTGGACCTCCCATTGTTTGCTTCCACCTGCAAGCTGGCTGGAAACTCCAGAATTCCCTATGCCGCTTTTGCCGCAGTTAGCTGCTCTCATTGCTCGTGGAGTCCTGGGATTCTACGAAATAATGCAGCTAAATCCTGCTTAGAAGTCCTTTTTGTCAAGATGCAACCTACCAGGGTCTTCCCCCTCACGATCGCTGGACATAACAACGAATCAAAATGTAGGTACATGCATTTCTCAGCGTTTATATCGACAAAGGCAGTTGCCGCAAATATAATCAGTTCTTGCTAAGGCCTTAGAAATGCAAACTGTTGTGTGTTTAATTATTTCTTTTAATCAATCAATTTACAACGCTAAAAGCGTGAGTGATTAATCGTTTCCAAATTGCTGAAATACGTATGTGCCCAAAATTAACTTCAGCCGCGTACTTCACACGTTGTGCCCACGTGTCAAGTGCGATGCTCTCAAGCTCCCGAGCTATTAATTAGCATATTTTGTGACTAAAATACTTGGACGTTGATTCTTATTTATGATTTATTTATTTGTTAGGCAATTGTCCTACAAATCTTAAGTTGCTGTCACTTTAGCCTTCATGGCTTATGTATATAATTCATATGTTACTGCGATTATTTGGGTTTGATTAAATGCCCCTGTTGCTGATAATATTTTTGTGTTCTTTCCGCAACCCTTTCACCTGTACAATTTATATAAGTATGCAGCGAAGCACTGAAGGTAGTTGGTGTGTTATTTTATGTTGTGAGTAACGACAAGGAGCCCAAATTTTGATAATTCTACGGTTCAATTTTAAAGCCTGAAGCATTTTTTGCCTAGTCCTTACACCACGCCATATTCTACCGAGAGTGCATGAACTAGCCCAGGCCGTGTCCACCCTTCGTCTAAGGAAGCGGTACACGATTATCGATAGTGCCATTCTGGTGTGGTGCTTCTAGGAGTGCGGATATTTCGTTTTCTTCTTCCTGGGGAATTTCGAAGAGGAAGGGTTGGAACACGTTTGCAAGGTGCTTGGTCTTTTCTTTCTCTTTCCTAGCTCATGATCTGTTATTGTTTCTGATAGGTGAGTTGTTCTCCTGCGTCGTCTTGATTTTCGCTGTTACTTTTCACAACGAATACACAGTTGTGTTTGTTGCTGTTAGGCCTTCCATATACATCTGTATTTCCTGTTTTTTTCTTTGAGAATTAGTTTCTTCCGATCTCTGATCGGTTTATTGAATTTCTGTTTATCTTGGGGAGCTCTGGCATTCATCCACACCATTCTCTTTTTACAGTTTTCGAGAATAGTTTCCTTTACTGTTTTGGAACACTTCTGATCTTAATTACTGGTTTGAACTCTGGTGTTGCATCCCAGGCTGCCAGCTGTATTATCTTTATTACGCTCTCTACAGCTTCATCTATCTCTACTGCCGTTTTTAACGAGGTGTTATTTTTTATTCTTTTTTGGATCAGCTCTTTGAACAGGCCCCAATTCGTTCTTTTATTGACAAGGGATACTGAGTTTTGTCTGCGTATTGCTAATTGCACGTAAGGTTATTATTATGGGTAAATGGTTTTAGGAACGCTCGAGATTTTGTTCCGCCGCAGTGTGATCTGCAGGAACGTCTTTCGTGATGCAGAAGTTTTATCAAATCGGGGATCTTGTGTCTATCGCTCGGCCAGTAGGTTGGTTTGCCGGTAGATAAATGTTCCAGATTGTTTTTCTCTATACTTTTCGGTACTTCACGACCTTTAGGTGTTATTAGGTAGGTGTCATTAGTCGGGAACCCCATCTAAGATGTTTAGAGCTACAATGGCCTCCAGCTAGAAATCTGTTACCCAAGGTTACGAAAAACTCAGTAAACTTATCCCCTTTAATTGTAACTCGGGGGGCAATAAATAGCAGTGATAGTTATGGGCCCATGTAGTAGATCTTCGATTAAAATGCTATTAGCCTGGATGTACTCGATTGAAATTTGTCGAGTGCTTGGGGTAGTTCTTGATAATGATAGCGGTGCTACCATGTGCAGTATCGTCAGAGTGTTTCGTGTCGTATATTGTCTAATTTTGAATTGGTAGGTAGCTAGGATTGGTGTAATGAGTTGATATCAACATGATGTCGACATCGTGCTCTTTGAAGAATACTGATAATTTGAGACTATGTTGGGTTAGTCCATTAGCGTTCCATATTGCATCTTTACCATGTGGTCCATTATGCAATTTTTGGGCAATAATCTTGAGATATGTTCATACTTTCGGCCTGTTTATTCATTCTTTAGAATATTTGTTCCATCAATCTTTCCAGCGTGTCGATTCTATCTACAGTCTATTCAGTTTTTTTTGTTTCTGTCTTCTTGCATGGTCTGCCTTTAGTTACTGTGGTAAACAACGTTCCTTCGGTGACCATGACGGAGTCTTTGTTTTGTGGTTGCTCAAATTGTTCCTTGGATCGTAAGGCGGAGAAATTCCTCTGCCGTAGATATTTATATACTTTGCAGCCCTTGTAGCTGGCCGGGTAATTTTCCTCAAATAAAGCACATTTTAGGTTTTGTTTTAGCTGATTTTACATATCTTGTTACTATGGAGCTCTCCATACTTTACACACCTTTCTTGACGTACTTATTGGTGTGTACTAGGCGTAAACACCTTTAACATTGTGGTATCTGCCTGTTCGGGTGAGCAGGCTCGATTATAATTTTGCAATATTGGAGGTATTGTGTATTGTAGCTAGCTTTATTGTTTTCCTTGGGTTCAAGATCCAGGAAAAACATCGAGAAGGGTTCCTTGTTTTTTCTACTTTTGCCATTGTGTATATTTCTTACTACGTGCACTTTGCTGATAATTTCTTCTTCGATATTGGTTAAGTGGTGAAGATTTTTTATTACGACGCGAAAACTTGCGTCATTCTTCATTTGATATTTATGGTATTTTACATCATTTTTATTTAATTCTTTTACTGCTCCTCGGTAGGCGCCTTCGTTAGCAGGTTAAATTTTGATATAATTTTGATCGACTATCTTAAGTGGATATTTTTATCTTTGATTTAGTTGTTTAGCTCTCCCGGAGGCATTGAGAAGATAAAAACCATTGGTATTGTTATAGACTATTAACCAAATTAATTTTAGTATGGTTAAGAGCTTCATTACATACCACACTCTTTTTGTATAAAAAATACATTAAACCAGAATTTATTGATGAAGATAAAATATTGTACAATACACGTTTGCTTATGGCACATAACGAGACTCGTTTCGTTAAGATGCTCATAATCAAACTTGTATCGTTAATACTTATAATTTTATTAATTAACTTGTCGTAATATATTACGCCAATCTCAATTTTCAACTATGTAAATTAAAACTATAATCAATTTTGTAATTTTTCCCCTTTTTACTGATGAAGCCTACATAATTGGCGACACGTTTAAATATAACCTTTTTAAATTATTAAACACTATTTTACGACAATAAGATTTTTATTTATCAAACTAAAATCGTAGATAACTTTAATTTGACTTATAAATCTCCTAATAAACTTAACTGTGACTTATATATCGATTAGATTGTAACCAGTAATTACCACATAAATGCGATCATATAACAAGTAGTAGGTACAAAGACAGTAGTAGAAAAAATTTAAATCAATAGAAAGAAAAATGAAGCTGGGTTATTTTTCTCTCATTTTTCTTTGTCTGACGAAATGGCGGTTAAATTATTTTACATATAAAAGAATGAATGCGTCTCGTAAAACAATGATGTAGTAACTCACGCAAACAAATCAATGCCTTTCATGGCTTGCTACGCTGAGGAACAAGTTCGTCTCCTTTTTCTATTTACACGAATCCTCCATGTACGCCAAATAAAAATTCTCGTTAGAGCTTTGGTAGTCTGTTCGCATCGGTCGCTGTTGGTTTCCTGTCTCTTGCATCATTTACCATTCCACGGGTTCACTTCACTCTCTTCTTTTCTTTCCTTATCTATTTCTTAATTTAAAAGAAATGCATGGTGTTCTTTATCTTTGTTTTTTTGTTAAAACTTTAAATTTCCAAGGGCTGAAAGTTTACATTAGCACGTAAAACCTTTAAAAAAGAACATCAAACATAAGGAACACGATTATAGATTCGTTGTCTGAACTAGGTTCTTTTTTTAATGATTGGAAGATGAAACTATACTCATGGATAGAGCAAGAGACACATTGTTTTGGATAATTCGCGATAAAACACCAAAAATCCTTCCAATAAAACAATAAAATTAAAAGCGTGTAATGCAAACCCATACATGTGAGCCCGAATCACATCATTTGGCCCAGTTGAGATTTTTTAGTTATTTTTTCTTGATAACTTTGTTTTATACACACAAAAGAAAATATTTTGGGTCAATATTCTTACATCATGATTGTAGCAGTTTTCAAATAGCTTTAGCAATACCGAATTACAAAAAGTAGTTAGAAAACTAACTTAGAAATTAATATACCGGTTCATTTCATTTGGTCCATATGATCTAAATATCATTTTCTTCCCTGTAGCATGTTTTGGTTGACGTGAAACAATGGTGTTTATTGAGTAATAACATATTGCCAGTCTGGTGTAGTATTCTTTTAAAAAAAAATGGTACTTGGTAAAGCTTTTGCCAATTTGTTTAATTCCGGTAATTCATGTGGCAAAATTTTTGAACAATTGCAATTATCCGGTTATAGTGTATGCAATATTGTGAAAGTATAAAACAACAGGATCAATAGAAGAAAAACCAAATTTGGGACCAACTTCAAATATTACAAGAGCAAATTTAAAAGCTTTACTTATCTGGGCCAAATGATATGATTCTGAGCTAGTTTTAAGAATATGCGTACTTCAAAGATAATAGCAAAGTTATTAGAATACAATAGAATACAAGGTCACCTACCGGAGATATTGATGAATTTTTATGCGTTCTGGAAAATATTTTGGATATCTATTGCCAAAATAAGTACTTGGTAGTGGGCGGTGACTCTAATCTATGTATACTTTGCTAATCAAAACCCTTCACCAAATTCATTTTGACATCTCTTGGCTAGTCTTGAGCAACATGGGGAAAGTGCGACAGGGGTCAGTTCAAATAGAGTCACAAATTGATACCATTTTTAGTAATATTCCGCCTAGCAATATCATTTTTAAGAATCATATAATTGACTTATCAGACCACTATAGTCAAAGTCTTGATATTATTGTAAATAAGCTAAATAGAACACCATTTTATTAAAAAAGGTGTTAAATTTAATGTAATAAACCGTGATTAAAGTAACTGACATCGGTATTAACATAATAATATATTGTACACATGTGAAACGTTTGACAAGCTCATTTTTCTACTATTCCAGGACCATGCACTATTCACAAAATGTCTTTTCAAGACCACTCCCTCCAAAAACACTTTCATTTAGAGTCCCTGGATTCTGGATTAAATATGGAGGGTGAGTTACACTTAGGCCGCATTAAGTGGGACCATTGTGCTACCTCCCTCCAACTCTCCAAGTTGGGTATCACTCAAGCCATCTAATCCTTTGAATGTACTTAAGGACAACCGCAACTGGAGTGTTGCTGATTCTGACCATATCGAGCCAGAAATCCCCCAACATGGATCCTCTGACTCCTGCGAGAGCTGGACAGTGGCAGAGAACGTGTTCTGCTGTCTCGTCATCCTCGTTGCATCGGCGACAGTTTGGGATGTCCACCAATCCCATCCTGTGCATATGTTGGTTTAGAGTGCAGTCTCCAGATAGGATACCCACAACTAGTCGAAGGTTCTTTCGGGACAGTAGCAAGCAATATTCGGCTGTCTTTGGCGAGGACTCTGTAATAGCCACTCTTACTTGACGACAGCCTTGCATGTTAACCCATCTTCGTATGAAGCTGTTTAAGGTTTCTTGATATAACATAGAGCTTAATGTTGTCAAGGATATAAGGATTACGGGTTTTGACCCCCAGGGAAGTTGTTAGGAAGCCAGTCTCGCAGTCTCATCGGCACCCTTATTGCTATAGTTGCCGTCATGTCCTTTAACCCATACAAGGGAAACGACATTATTTTTTGAGATATCCTCAAGAGCTTCACGGCACTGCAGTACCACACCTGAGGTAATTTTGCAACTGCCCAGAGCTAGTAAAGCGGCTCTACTGTCATTGCAGATATCAATACATTGATTCTCGATTTTCCTTTCAAGAATTGCTTTTGCACCATGCATTATTCCAATTACTTCCGCTTGAAAAACAGTTTCCATTTTGCCTAGTGGTATGCTTTGGCGGAGTTTCATATCGCAAGAGAAAACTACGGCGCTCTTTCCATGCTTTGTTTTAGATCCATCAGTAAAGATGGATATATCTATATGCTGGGTAAACCAGGAATTTTCATAAACGTTAAATTGTCTATTGAAGGCATATTGTAGAAGGAGGTAGTTTACCATAGCGTCAAGAAGAAGGATCTTGTCGACGACCTCATTCAGAATGCGGGTATGCCTGCCTCCCTTGCCTGCTGTGTGCCACAGCCCTTTGTAGCGCAGCCTCAAGACGTTCCTTACGGCTACTTCCTCCACAAAAAGATCAAGTGGTGGAAGGCATAAGACCACCTCTAAAGCGGTCGTAGGGGTTCAGCGTATAGCACCTGTAGAACTAAGATAGGCAAGACGTTGCACATGTCCAAGTTCACTTGCTGCCGTAGCCTGTCTGACCCTGGACCACCAAACAAGTGCTCCATAACATAGCATGGGCCTAATCACGGCAGTAAACAGCCACAAGGTAATGCGGGGAGAGAGTCCTAAGGATTTATCTAAAGCGCAGCGAGACTGTCAGAATGCCATGCATGCTTTTCCAGTTTTAACTTTTGAATGTTTCTCCCAATTCAGCTGTCTGTCAAAAATAACCCCCAAGTATTTGATATTGTCTGAAAAGCTGAGAGAAGTGTTAATAAGGAGAGATCTAGGTAAAGATCCCACCTTCCTTTTTTTGTGAAAAGTACAATTTCTGTCTTTGAAGGGTTGACAGAGACTGACTGTTCATTACACCATGTTTCTGTTATTCGAAGAGCTGTATGCAGAGATTGCCCTCGAACTTGCCAGTAACGAGGATGACGATGTCATCCGCATATCCAGTAGTATAGAATCATCATCAGCATCATTGAGTGTGCTTAGAAGGCTGTCCACCACTGTATTCCACAGTAGTGGAGACAGAATCCTCCTCCTTGTGGATAGCCCTTTGTCACAACACCTTTAATGGAGTTGTCTCCTATATTAAATTGTATTGCTCTCATCGTAAGCATGTGTTTTATCCATCCACAGAGAGTGGGTGCAACATCATGCCTGCGTAAGGCAGAGTTAATACTTTTAAAGGAAGCTTTGTCAAAGGCTCCTTCAATATCAATGAAAACTCCCAGAGTGGACATTTTATTGTCTAGCGATCTCTCAATCAGGTTCACTACAGCATGTAGCGCCGATTCAGTAGATCTCCCTGAGATATAGGCGTGTTGGTTCAGATGCAATAGGTGTAAAGCCAGCACCCTTTCCCTTATTTCTCTGTCACAAAGTCTCTTGAAAGGAAGAAAGGAGTTTATAGCCCAGGTTACCTTGTCAGCCCGTACGACCTGGTTTGTCACATTCTAATCCTCTGCGGGAGGTGGGGTGTTTGGTCTTGAACATACATTGTCAGGGGTGGCAATATAACCTGGAAAATGTGTTTGAATTAGCACCTTTGTAAAAGAACCATCCCTTCGCCTGCGACAGCCTGGCTGTTGGTTTGGATCCTTAGAAAGGATCTTCTTCAGCCGAGCCGCGGAGGCAGTGGACTCTCTGTCTCTGTCGGATTTATTTTTTGTATAATTGTTTTTGGTCTTTATTGACCGCCCAGTGACTAGTAATTCTAGTTCTTTTTGCTTTGTTAAAGAGTTTGCCCAATGTTGATTTCATCCTATCGAGTTTCGGACACCACCAGGAGGTTGTAAGACTCGCTTTGGATGTCTTCAAGGGGCATGACAAATCGTAAGATTGTAGGATCGAGTTCTGCAGGATATTCACATTGATTTGCAAGTCCTCTACCTGATCAATCGTTTCTGGGAAAATTGAAACCACTAGGTGAGCTTCCAGATCTGTCTTGTAGGATAGTCTGTCAGTCCGCCTAGGGTTTAGATATTGTTTTGGTTGATCTATAGTTCTAGATAATTTGAAACAAAGCCGTCTGTGGTCTGACATAGACATAACAGGTGATACCTGCCAGCACACAGTATTATTTAAATATCTAAAGAGGCAAGAGTCACATCAATCACGGTCTGGCTACGCGTTGTGACAAAAGTTGGTTCACATCCACGGATCAGTATTTCTAAGTTTGTACTTAGGTACTCAAGTAAAAACCTGCCTCAGGTGATAATGTCACTACTACCCTACGAAACGTGGTAAGCATTTGCTTCACAGCCAATAATTAGGTTTTTATTGTTTCTCTCACAGTAGTTCAGCAATTTGATCAACTCCGCGCTGAAGAGGTATACCGATGCGAAAATGACATATTCGTTCCTTGCGTTTATACTACAGCTCATCTGTATCACCGTAATATCACGCGTACAGTGTGGCAACGCAAAGGTTTGTAAATGCTTGGAACAGTAGATGCACGTCCTTGGTTTCCCATGGGTGCTATCTGTAAAAACAGTGCCATTACGGTTAATTAATTCACAGATCTTAGATTTTACAACCCAAGGCTCTTGTATTAATGCAACAGTGTCCTGCTGGCCGTCGAGCAATCTGCATAGAGCAACATCAGCCTCTCGACAGTATTGCAGGTTAATTTGTATGATGTTTAGTCCAGGTTGGGTGGACATGAGGTCGACAATAAATTATTCGACCTCGGTGTCCGACTCGGACCCTAGAAGCATACTCATCAGCTCCCTCTCTTCCTCAAAAGTATTTATAAAGGTGGGGGGTTGTGAGGATTCCTCTTCGCATAGCTGCTGTGGTAGCAGCGGTTCTCCTACTGGCGATAGAGGAGTATCCGGGAACGCACCCTGGTTTGTAACAGAAAGGGGTCTAAGGATATCCGTAGACGCACCCTGCCCTGAGGGGTTGGAGTATAGAGGTGCATCTTTAAACCTCTGAATTTTTAATTTTAAAGTCGTAAGCTGATAGTGCAGTTTACTACCACTACTTTTGACTGCTATTTCAGCCTCTTGATTTAGCCCAACTAACTCCATTTTTTCGGCTGTATGGAAGAGGGGCCAGTCCCCAACGCCTATTCCGGGGTTTTGCACTGCCAGTCGACGAGTAACAGTCTCCGTAGGTTCAAGTTTCCCTGGAATCCACAAAGCTGCCTTCGCCAGCCTGGGCAGCCGATCCACCTGGACGATACTGAGACGGGCGCCCTCTCATAAAATGGGCAGTTTTGACACTGCTTTTGTTAGACACTTCAGGAACTGGTCATCCTCGCAGGAGATTCGAAGAATCCCCCGGAGTACTACCAGCCCTTGAAAGTGGGTGCAAATTGGACTTCCGCTAGGGCGAACATGCGATTGTCCAGAGCCACTAGCAACTGGGCTTTTAGTAGGTCAGCTTAAACCTGGATGATCTTACCGAGGGTTAGCTTCAGGAGCCAGCCCTTGGGTGGAGGTAAAGGCAGTAGTGCCGAAGTTCCCTGCAGCTAAGTGAGCCTTTCTTCTGCGTTTCTGCTGGGAGTCAGAAATCGTTTTTCTTTTTGGAAGAATCTGTTTCTCCTCCTTCTCTATCTTTTGCTGCTGCTGTTGTTGTGGTTCTAGTTGAGGTGTATCCGAAGACGCGCCTTGTACGGTTTCTTCAATCTTCTTTTCATCCATGCTAAAAGAAAAAAATCATCTCACTAGCTCCCCACCCGCCACGGAGCCCAACAAGGGGACGCCGAACTTCGACGCCAAGGATACTAACGAGATATAGCTCCCAGAGATAAGTTGCAAACGAGCAGGCATCTTTAGACGAGCCCCATGGTATCAGAGAACAGAAGCCCTAGGGACTTTTGAGACCACCGCATGCCCCTTCACCCCCAAAGAACTCACTCTTCCGGCTGTCTGACCCGACGGAACAGCCGATTGATTGAGGTGGGTAGTCCAGAACTCCCGTCTAAGTTAAATCAGGGCCAAAGAGATGTGTTACTGCACTCCAGAACACCAAACCGTCCCAGAGGCAGCTCAATCCCCAGGATCCCTTCATCCAACAGACACGGGTCGCCTCGCACGGCACAAACACGACGGTAACCTAAGACCCTGTGAAATTCATTGAGCGGTCACAACTCAATGAAAAGGGGGGATGGTCCGAGGTGGCAGCTTTCGTTTCATCACACAGGAGATTAGGCTCGAGATATCCCTACTAGCTAACCACTTAGCTTGGTCAGGAGGACCTCTGCCGTGCTCCTATCCGCCTCCTGGAGACGCGCTTGGTAGATGTCCCAACCCTCGAGCTTGGAGTTCCTATACTGGACACCAATTCCTTGGAGTAGCATCCCAAACCGAACACGCTCCAATAGTTTTGTCAGCAAGTCGACTAACTGGTTCTTTCCATCGTTGTGCTCGAGTAGAATATCTTCACTTAGAACTTTTTCGCGAACGTAGAAATGTCGAACTTCGATCTGCTTCGATCTTTTGTGGTACTCGGGATTTTGAGACAATTTTACTGCGCTGGCATTATCAACATATAATGTTGGCAATGACTGTAATTCGGACGATTCGATTAGTTCTGATAAGATTCTTTTAATTCAAACTAGTTCCTTGACTTCTACATTCGCATCAATTATTTTTACCTCCTTTGTGGAGAGCGCTACTACGCTTTGCAGTTGACTTGTCCAAGACACCAATCCTTCGGCAACTGTAGCTACAATACCAGTAGTTGAACGCCTTGTCTTCTTATCACAATCAAAGTCAGCATCACTAAAAACTTTCAACTTTGCAGCACCTTTTTTGTAAGTGATGCTGTAATGTGCCGTTCCTCGTAGATACCTCAAAATTCTTTTGACATTGTTCCAGTCCCAACTGGTTGGCTTATTTGTGACGCGTACAGCTTTGTTTACGGCAAATGCGATGTCAGGACGCGTAGCGGCAGCTAGGTACAGAACACTACTCACTTCTTCTCGGAAAAGAACTTCTCCTGCGTACCGCCCTTAAACGAAGGGTTGACAAGGCCTCGGCTAGCTCTTTTAACTCTCGGCAGAATATGGCGTGGTGTAACGACTAGGCTAAGAAATATTTCGGGCTGTTATATGGAACAAAAAGGTTATTAAAAAATGGACGGCTAGTCGTTACTTACAACATATAAAACAAACCTAGCTAGCAAAATAAATGAACACCTACCTTGTCAACCCTTCGTTTAAGGGCGGTACAGTAAATGGTGCCCAGCGTGGGGCCGCTGTGGTATGTTAGAATTTAGATTGCTGTTCCTTTTGTCACTTGTTTATTCTCAGCTTGACACAAGTTGTGTACTGTAGTTTTTAGTCGAATAAAGCCTTAATTCCGAAGGTTTTCTTACTACAATTTATTCGACTAATAAAAAATTTTGCATTATGGACAAGTTTTTACGACCTGAAAGATTCGATACAGATCCAAACACCGCTAAGGCTTCCCAAGAATGGATTCATTGGTTGACGACATTTGAAAATTTTGTCGCATCCATCGAGAAAGTTAGAGAAGAGGATAAACTGAAACTACTAATAAATTACCTAAGCCATTCAACCTACGAATTTATAACAAACTGCGATTCCTACAAGAAGGCGGTCAAAATTTTAACTGACATATACGTCAAACCTAAAAATGAAATATTTGCTCGTCATTGTCTTTCAACAAGAACTCAACAACCAGGTCAGACAATAGATCAGTTTTTAAATAATTTAATAAGCCTCTCTAAAGACTGCAATTTTCAAGCTGTGAGCGCTGAAGAGCATAGAGATAATTTTATACGAGACGCTTTCATCAATGGACTAAATTCCCCTCAAATTCTCCAGCGTTTGTTGGAAAATAATACTTTAAACCTAGAAAATGCTGTTAGTCAAGCAAGGGCACTGGAAACCGCTCAGAAACAATCACTAGCTTATTCTTCACCCGAATATATGACTTGTTCATTACAAGAAATTAAACCCGAAGATGATCAAGAGATATTACGTACCTCATCTCTTGCTGCATCTGCTGCTGCTACTGCCATGAATAGTAAATGCTATTTTTGTGGAAATAATCGACACCCACGAAGCATGTGTCCTGCTAGAGAAGCAATTTGCAGAGCTTGTTCCAGGCAAGGACACTTTTCTAAAGTCTGTCAAAATAAAAAACTGAGAAATAAGTCGACTACTGCGTCAGTTGCTTCTATATCTGGATTAATAGCTGCAGCACCTCAATGCTTGGAAAAATCATTAACGAAATTTTTTATAAATAATACTCCAGCTGATGCTTTGATTGACACCGGAAGTTCGGATTCCTATCTAAGTGAACAATTCGTCAAAGAGCAGAATATAACTCTTTTCCCAAGCTGTGGTCAAATTTCAATGGCTACAACCTCTTTATGTTCACAAATAACTGGTCATTGCCTCGTTTCTATTAAACTTAAGGATAACCTTTATGACAACGTCAAAATACAAGTGTTACCAGATTTATGCTCCGATGCCATTATTGGACATGACTTGTTGTCCCAACATTCTAAAATTGAAGTTAAATTTGGTGGATCAAGACCCCCGTTGTCAATATGCAGTTTGGCTGTAGCAAAAGTCGACCCGCCATCACTTTTTGGTAATTTATCTTCCGACTGCAAGTTCATAGCAACGAAATCCAGACGACATTCAGAAGAAGATGCAAAGTTTATCGGAGCAGAAATAGAAAAACTTCTCTCTGAGGGAGTTATAGAAGAAAGCAACTCGCCTTGGAGGGCACAAGTGCTCGTCACGAAAAACGAAAACCACAAGAAACGCATGGTCATCGATTATTCTCAAACAAAAAATCGATTTACATACTTAGATGCTTATCCTCTTCCAAATATTGAACAGATAGTTACGTCAGTTTCCAAATACGAAATATTCAGTACTATCGACTTACGTAGTGCTTATCACCAGGTCCCTATTCAGGAACAAGATAAAATATACACAGCATTTGAAGCAAATGGACGACTATATCAATTTACTAGAATACCGTTTGGAGTTACCAACGGAGTAGCATGTTTTCAACGAGTTATGGACAGCATTATTAAAAAAGAAAATCTGCTAGGAGTTTACGCTTACTTAGATGATGTCACTGTATGTGGAAACTCACAACAACAACATAATGAAAACCTAAAAAGATTTATAGAAGCCGTTAACAAATACAATTTAACTATCAACACAGAAAAAAGCAGTTTTAATAAGAAATCGATTAAACTACTAGGATATTTAATAGAGAATAAAACGTTGAAGCCAGATCCAGACAGATTAAAAGCGCTAATAAACATTCCTGTACCTAAAGATTCCAGAGCGTTGCAAAGGGTGCTTGGTATGTTTGCGCATTGCTCCAGGTGGATACCAAGATTCTCTGAAAAAAATTCATAAACTCGTTCAAACTAAAACCTTCTCATTAACGTCTTTAGCTGTTTCAGATTTAAAAAAAATAATACAGGATATATCCCAAACCGTAGTAATGGCCATCGACCCAAACATACCCTTTACAGTCGAAACAGACGCCTCAGAGCACGCCATTGCTGCTACACTGAGTTAGTCAGAACAACCAGTAGCATTCTTCTCACGGACGCTATCTAAAATTGAGCAAAAACATTCGGCAGTGGAAAAAGAGGCTTACGCAATCGTTGAAGCTTTACGAAGATGGCGCCATTATTTGATGGGTAGACATTTCCGACTCATAACTGATCAAAGATCTGTCTCTTTTATGTTTGATATGAAACATAACAGAAAAATTAAAAATGAAAAGATTCTTCGATGGCGTTTAGAATTGTCGTGTTACAGCTATGATATAGTATACCGTCCTGGAACAGAAAACACAGTTGCGGACACTTTTTCAAGAGTTTGCGGTTCCAGCAGCGGAAACACCCTTTATGATCTTCATCAAGCATTGTGCCATCCAGGAGTAACAAGAATGACGCATTGGGTCAGATCTAGAAACCTTCCATATTCAGTACCTGAAATAAGAAAACTCACTGCTAACTGTCCAGTATGTGCTGAAGTTAAGCCAAAATTCTTCAAAAACACTAATGCCCATCTCATTAAAGCTACTGCTCCATTCGAGCGATTAAATGTAGACTTTAAAGGACCATTACCGTTAGAAACACGAAATAAATACCTATTAACAATCGTTGACGAATACTCACGCTTTCCTTTTGCAATTGCTTGTTCTGACATGACTTCTACTTCGATTATCAAGTCTCTCAATCAACTTTTTTCCATATTTGGAATGCCCCGCTATATTCATTCTGATCAAGGACCATCATTTATGTCCAAGGAGTTAAAATCATATTTGCATGATAGAGGTATTGCTACAAGTCGTACTACTCCATATAATCCTGAGGGAAACGGTCAAGTCGAAAGGTATAATGGAATAATTTGGCAAACGATTTCTTTAGCTCTAAAATCCCGACGATTAAAAATAACTCAATGGGAGGAAGTACTAGGAGAAGCCCTTCATTCAGTCCGTTCTCTTCTCTCTACTGCAACTAACTGTACGCCTCATGAGAGGATGTTTCAACACCAACGAAAATCAACTTTTGGAAATTCCATTCCTTCATTTCTTTTGTCACCAGGCCCGGTCTTACTAAAAAACCATATAAGAAATAAATATGACCCTTTTGTAGAGGAAGCTGAATTAATTGAAGCAAATCCACAATACGTCTTGATCCGCCGTCAAGATGGACGGGAATCTACAGTTTCGTTAAAGCATTTGGCTCCACGAGGCGATGTTAATTTACTAAAAGAAATTACCACTCCTCATGTAAGTGAACTATTCAATTCTTCAAATCAGATTGAAAATATTGAAAGCTGCGAGACTTCGCAGAATGAAATAGAAGCTAATATTTCCGACCTTGTTCCTGAAGACAATGAATATTGCGATCATAATGATCATACAGAAAGTTTGCATAAATCAATCAGAACAAGGCGATCGCCAAAATATTTAGAAGATTACCAGCGTTACTAAATAGGGAGGGGTGAATGTGGTATGTTAGAATTTAGATTGCTGTTCCTTTTGTCACTTGTTTATTGTCAGCTTGACACAAGTTGTGTACTGTAGTTTTTAGTCGAATAAAGCCTTAATTCCGAAGGTTTTCTTACTACAGCCGCACCCTTAATTACATTCCAAAATATGGTAAAAAACCACCCCAATTACTGGCGTTGCTAGAG
The DNA here is from genome assembly GCA_940337035.1 of Agriotes lineatus. Lineage (NCBI taxonomy): Eukaryota > Metazoa > Arthropoda > Insecta > Coleoptera > Elateridae > Agriotes > Agriotes lineatus. Next base: position 66,524 of record CALNHX010001417.1, read on the forward strand.
GAAAAACAAGATGAAAATGCTCCTTGAAGTGACCTTCCCTGCAATATCCAACCAACCTCCCTAGAACAACAAATGGGAACAACGAGATATTAATGGTCCCCAACAGAGACCTCTCTTCCTAGAAAATTTCAAACGTACTTATCAAGATCTTGAATTCCTGCTAAACTCTTTTATGAAAGCTGCGATTTCGTTTCCATTACTTCCGACAACTAGTCCATCATCGACATAAATTGCAACATAAAGGCTTACCTTTATTGTTCTTTCGATAAAAGAGACATGGATCATCTGTGCTGTTTTCAAGTCCCGCTTTCTTCATAAACTGCTCATATCGATCAATCCAGCAGCGAAGAGCTTGTTCCATGCATACTCTTCCACTATCATCGTGAAAGCCCTCAGGTTGTTCCATGTACACCTCCTCATGAAGAGTACCATTCAAGAAAGCGGTATTCACACCAAATTGCAATATTTTCATTTGTTCTGTGGCAGCCACTGCAAGCAGCATCCGAATGGTATCATAGTACGCTACAGGAAGTTTCTTTGTAATCATTTCCTTCTTTTTACACATATCCTTTCGCCACTAGCCGAACTTTGAAACCAGCGGTCCCATCATTCGCAATCTTGAGGCGTAAAACCCAGCAATTTTGTATCACCGGTGCACTTAATAGATGTTCAACCAGTTCCCAGGCTTCATTTTCATTTAATAATTGTATTTCTTCTTTCATAGCTTTCAACCATTGTTCACGTTCACTAGACTTTATTACTTCAGAGTATGAATTCGAGTAGTAGTAGTAGTAGTAGTTGTAGGAAGACCGAAGTCTAGCAAGTAGGCCACCCTTTTTGCCAACCCCATGCTATCCCCTCAACCAACTTCATTGTCATTCTCTTTGATGGGTTATTCTACCTGTTAAAATATTCCTGATTTTCTAATAAAAATCAGAATATCGCCCCAGGGTAGGAAGTTCAGCTCTTCCACTCGAACCGCAGCTGCTCCAAAGGTTCTATACCTTAGTCGCTAATACTCCTCGCATTCTCCCAAGTAGTGAAAGCATGTTTCTTCATCCCCTCCCACATCTCGGGCAAATGGTATCTTTCTCTATCAAGAATCCTATCAAAATATTTGTGGTTCTCCGGCTCCTTCCCATTAACCGGGCCGATTTCTTTAAATCAAATCCTGCTATGTGGTACTTTGCCTGTCGACAGCCCCTGCACCCTAGCATATCAAGACATTCGGCTGGCGCTTAACTCTTTTTTGCTCCCATTGTTTTCTTGATGGTATAGTGAAAGTATCTTTTTTCTAACGTTAGCCGGTTCTCTGCTTCGGTTACCCTGTAGGCTGATAGAGGTATTTTTTTTAGTGCGAACTCCCTCATCGTTCCAAAGCCCCGTATCTCGCATTCTGAGGGGGGTAGCCATGGCCTCTCCCTTTATGCAAGTGTCAAGGCCTGGGAGTCCCAATATTACCTAAGATGCTGCAGTTGGGGTTGTCTTCATTACATTCGCTTTATATACACTAACGTTTGTAGTCTTCAGCGCTCCTGTAATTCCGAAACAGGCTAGTCTTTGGATCTTTGCCAATCTTACAGAAATGCTGGGGCGCTCTACACTATGCCACCAGACCACTGAGCCATATTGAACTCTTGGCCTTACTACTTATGTGTAGAGCGAGTGCAGAATCTTGGGGTTTATCCCCCAGTTTCCGCCTATCGCTCTGCGCAACTGCCAGAAGGTCGCTATCGACTTGTTCACAGTCCTATCGACATGCGACTTCCAACTTAGTTTGCTGTCGAGCATTACCCCCATGCACTTGACCTCTTGCACTAATGCAAGTGGTCTTCCGTACATTATGGGTATTCCCAGACCCTGAAGTTTCTTTCTTCTTGTGAATGATCTCAGTCTTTACCGGGTTTATCGACAGATCTTTCTCTTCACACCTCTTCTTCTTCTAGGCACTACAGCTCTTCAAACAGCTTTGGCCCGCTCCACAACATTCTGCCACTCTCTTCTTTCCTCAGCTTTCCCTCTCCATCTTCGTACTTCAATTTAATAATAATAATAATAATAGCCTTTATTCTTTTTCTTTTACAATATTTAACAGAAGTTAGACATCGTAAAAATTTAAAAAGATAAAAGAACCACAAGGTGAAGTTCAGGCGTGTAGGGAGATTCCATACACCCTGCTCTACCACTTAAACCTTGAAATCAATATGTCTCAAATCTTCCTCCACATCATCCAACCACCTCTTTCTAGGTCTTCCTCTTAATCGTCTTTCCTCTGGCTTTTTTTCTAAAGCTATTTTGGGGGCTCTACCTTGCTGCATCCTATGCACGTGTCCTAACCATGCTATCCTATGGCTTTTTATTATTGGTTCATGCGCGTCCTCCAAACACCAGCATCATTTGTCGGTCCAAACACTTTCCTTAGAATTTTCCTTTCAAAAATTAATAACCTGTTCTTATCCTCTTCTGTCAATACCCACGTGTCTGATGCGTATGTCACTATGGCTCTTATTATGGTCTTATAGATCTTTAGTTTTGCAATTCTAGATAACATGCGAGACTTGAAGTAATTTTTTAACGAGTAGTAACATCTGTTTCCTGCACAGATTCTTGCCGCTATATCTGCTTTGGTGTTATTTGTTTCCGTTAGTATACTTCCTAGACACTTAAATCGTTCTACTTTTTCGACACTCTTGTTCCCCAAATGTATTGCCTCTGGTTGTCTTCTTCTTTCCTCTCTTGTCTGCAGAATGTACTTTGTTTTTTAGTCGTTGGGTTTCTTGCCTTCGCCATTTCTCTTTCTAATTCATCAAACGCGGATGTCAGCCCCTCTTTTGTTCTTGCCAATATAACAACGTCATCTGCATACGCCAGGTATTGTACTGATTTATACAATGAACCTCCGGGATGGTAGCTAATAGCTCTAATGCCTTTCTCTAATACAATATTAAACAGGGATGTTGATAGAGGGTCTCCCTGTTTGATGACTTTGTTTATTTCGAACTCTTGTGATGTGGCTTTCCCTATTCTTACCTTGCTTCGTGTGTATTGCAGTGTCATCATTGTCATTTTAACTGATTTATCCGGTATTCCTAGATCCCTCATTGCTGCTTCCAGGTACTCTCGCTTCATGCTATCTTTCCAGAATCCTGCAGGCTACCTGCATTCTATCTCAGACGACGTTTATGAACCTGCTAGTTACAAGTACCAGTTCATCATCTGCGTATGCTTACGCATAGAATCTCTCTGCTGTTAGGCATCTCAGTATGGCATCATAAGTGGGGTGAGAGGTAGCTGCCAGCGCTGATCTCATCCAACTGACCAAAACGGAAGAGGTTTCTCTTCCTTATAGTGTAGTTCCCTTTCGACCTGTGCACGACAACATGGAGTGCAGTTTTGGTGGTTCTTCCACGTCTGTATGCGTGCTGATTTTTGTGAAATGGGTGTGTTGTTATTACCATTTCCATTACATGCATATCAATGATTCTTTCTAAGGTCTTTAAAAGAAAGGATGTAAGACTAATGGGTCTAAATGATTTGGAAGTCGTGTAGTCCTCCCTTCTCGTCTTGGGATTAAAGAACACTGTGGCCGCCCTTCATTGTTCTGGGACCCATCCCATTGTTACGCTGGCCCTATACAGGGTGTCAATTAAGTACGTAGACAAACTTTAAGGGGTGATTTCTTGATCAATTCTAAGATAAAAAGTTCATATAAATATGAGGCCTAAACGGCTTCGTTTTCAAAATACAGGGTGGTAAAGTTTAAACAAAAAGCTTTTTTTCAAAAATTTTGAAAACGGCTGGAGGTATTCTAATGAAAATTGGTGTAGGTTAGTATTTCATAAAGTGGCATTGTTCAGTCAAAATAAATTTAATTTATTTCCATCAGTGGCGTGCATCGGGGCGACCTCAGTTACCTTATCTTAGAAAAATCTGGTAGGCCACTGTTTTTAGCCAAAAGTTTTGTAGCTATTGTAAGATTGTTTGTTATTAAATAATATTTTTTAAAAACTTCTTTAAGCTGTATTTTGAAAACGAAGCCGTTTAGATCCCATTACAGTCCAATGAACGAAATTGGTTACAGATTTTTCCGTTTTTCTCAAAAAGGTTTATTCTAACAAAAAATAAGAGAGACATCTTTTGTATAGTTTCAATGGGTAAAGCTAAAAAACAGTGGCGTATCAGATTTTTCTAAAATAAGGTAACTGAGGTGGCCCCGATGCGCGCCACTGGTGGAAATAAATTAAATTAATTTTGAGCAAACAATGCCACTTTATGAAATACTATCATACACCAAGTTTCATTAGAATACCTCTAGGCGTTTTCCAGATTAAAAAAAACATTTTTTGTTTAAACTTCAACACCCAGTATCTTGAAAACGAAGCCGTTTAGGTCCCATGTTTGTATGAACTTTTTATCTTAGAATTGATCAAGGGATCTCCCCTTAAAGTTTGTCTACGTACTTAATTAACACCCTGTATAACCGTACGACACTTAGAAAAAAGATATCTATATCCTTCTTCCATGTGGCCTTTCTGAAGCAATGCTGGGAAGATTCCATCTGGCCCTGGTGACTTAGAAGGTTCGAACTCCTGTACTGGCCATGTGACTGCACCTTCTGTTATAACCCCCTCAGCGAACTGCCAGTTCTCTATAGGAACTTGTTCCTGTTCTGCTATGGATGCTAATTGAATGGCGCCGTCTCCTGGATAGTGGACTTCCACGCGGTGACCCATCTCTGGATGTTATCTACTTTCCGTCGGCCTTTTTTAACGCTCCTACCGTTTGACTAGTTTCGCGGTTTTTATCAGTCCGGCAGTCTGATACTGAGTTTAACTTCGCACAGTGTTTCTGCCAGCTGGATCTTTTGCTGCTCCTTAACTCATTTTTAAACCTATTTCTGGCAGCTTTGAAAGTGTCCCAGGAAGCATGGCGCCTCTCGCTCAGGATTGAAGGATTCCTTGCGCAGATCGGCCGTTCCACCATGTTACTCTACAAACTCGAGCTTCCTTGAGAGGACAAGTCTCTTCATAAGCTGAGACAATTGTACTTGCCAGTTGCTCTATATCTTTGCTGAATTGTTCCTTTGTGTATATGCCTCCCTCTAGTTGGCCTTTTTGCCGAACGAGACTGGAACGACAACTTTCCCAGTCTGTTGCTTTGGGGTTCCGGTAGGAAATTTCCAGAGAATTGTCAAAATTTATTTCCATTCTTATCAAACCATGATCAGATGTCACGATATCGGACGTCACATTCCAGTTTTGGATATTGTTTGAAAACACCTAGACGCCACTGTGATGTCAATTATCTCCTTTCGGATGCTATTGACAAAAGTAGATTCCATACCTTTATTCATTATCTCCAGATCCGTGGATGCCAAATGTTCTAGTAGGGTTTTGTCCCGAGGGTTTATGTGTGAGCTCCCCCCACACTGAATGATGTGCACTGACGTCACATTCATCTCTTTCAGCTTTGGAATTCCTCGGTAGGTATACGCTCATATCCGAGGGAAGATACGCGCTTCCTGTTACTACCTCATGATTACTACCACCTACCTTATGATTCAGGAGCACTGCAGTGAGGTCTTTGGTTATCAGCTGCGGTAGTGGTACCATAACTAGATCCCTGGACACCATGATACAGATCCTGGGTCGATCACCCACTTCCTTGCCAACCACTGCATCGTAGTTGGCCATCCATAGTCTCCTGACCTTATTCCTGTAAATATACCGTTCTTGAATTAGGACTCTTTTTCTTCTGCCAGTTAGGGCTCTCATCAGCTTAGCTGTAGCGCCCCTACTGAGCTGGAGATTGATCTGACTTTCCAGCAGTAAATCCATGATGGAAAGTTAACGGTGAGGGTTCAGTGGTCTTTTCAGTCGTCCTTTTTGTCCTGCTTTGACACTCCAGCCACAGAAGAGTCCTGGTGGGCTGCTCCGCCCCATGTTGGCACGCTTCGCACTGCGACAGTTACCAACTAGTAGTAGAGCTGCTAGTCAGACTCCTTCAAAGTTCAGACAGTATTTTCGCTGACCATAAGGGTCAAAAACCACCCTCCTGGTCCTCCTGTCGTCTGGACATGCTTCCATTGCTCCACTTCTAGCAAGGGGTTCTGCATCGAAAGCATCTACCTCCGCTTTCCTAGGTTAACCTCTTCTTGGCTTCTGAGCCATAAACCCACCTTCTCTATCCATGGTGTCTCCGATGCTCTTGTTGGGGCAAAGGTGGCTTGCTCGGCACTGAGAGGTGTCCAGCTCTCCAACAACCACCTTGCTGAGGTGTCGTCCTAGGCAGTGACTAACAACCAGCCTGGTTGCACTAGTCCTAAATTTCTGAACCGGAGTTCTGCCCCTGGGAATCACCTTCAGGGCCCGCCATTGAACTGAACATCTCGGCAACTGTGTTAGCTCTAATCGCCTCAGATTCCTTTGGCAGAACCTGTCCATCTGGTCGGTCAGACCTGGTTCTCCCTATTAGGTGGCTTCGGCTCCGTTTCTCGCTGGGACTTAGCTGTGGTTTTTCTTAATGGGTGAGAAACCTTGCTTGTTTCGGTAATCTTTTTGGCCTTCTTTCATTTTCTTTGGGGGATTGTCATCACTCCTAGGTCTCTTGCTGGTTGGTCGGGTACCTGAAGGACCTGGTTGGTCTTTCGTTACTTTGGCTCGTCCCATGGAGTGTGTGAGGAGTTCTGTGGGTTTGCGTGCAGCAGTTCTTTTTACTCTTCTCGCCTCCGGACCTCTTGCTTTAACTGTGGGCTGTCTCTGCAGCTTACGAGGGTCACTAGGTTGCTGGCCCTGGCAACTTTTTGGAGAGTCACCTGGATTTGCTTCTCTAGGATCCTTGTTAGCCATTTCCTGGGAGGAGTGTTCTGCCTGGCTTGCCTGGGCTAATGGACCCTGGCCTTCCCGCAGATCTCTCTTTTTTGCCCTCTCTTCTCGCCTTAAGCATTCTGCCTTCCTCTTGTTTTCTTTTCGTTTTTTTTTAGGCGGGCCTCCCTAACAGCTTTAGCCATGGGGGAAACGTCAGTCTCTCCTTCAGGTTTGCTGCTTGATGACCCGAGAAGCAGTTCCTTTTTTCCGAATTTATTTCGGAGCCGTCCTCTACTATTTTTTTGGAGCTAGGGTGCTCCGAGTTTTTTGGCACGTTTTGGTCTTGGCCCATTTCTTCTTCCATTTCCATTAAATTGGGAAGATGGTTTGTATTTTGTTTCTGTTTGTGCTTGTTCTGTATCAGTGTGCCTGAAGTGATGTGAATAATTGCTTTGGAGTTGAAGTCTTTCGTCTACCAGTTTCACCGACTAGGAGGTCTGGGCCGCTGCTGATAAAGCCCCCCGAGATACGCAGCAGGGTTCTATTTCAGGCATCACCTGGCACTACTACATACCCCGGAATTTTTTGACGGTTGAAAGGGCAGCCTTCTATGCTGGTTAAGCAAGGGTAGGCCCCTATACTATCCGTCGGGCCAGGTGTGCCGTATCTAGTTTCTAAGCCAGCTACAACTGCCAGATCAACCTAACTAGCCTCCCCCCCCATACTTCTTGAAAAATAGAGATACCGGTTTTCCCCGCCCCCGTGTACATGTTGTGTAGGCGTGTTTATTGGGTGTATGTGTAAATGTGTGTGCTGTCCTTTTAGATCGCCTCTTACGCCAGGCAGGACATACCTTGGGACTATTCTACTGTTCCTGGCCTGGCGCCGGACTCCACACGGCTTACTGTAACTGGAACTCCACAACGAAATAAAATAGGATGCATGACTTAAGTAATTTTGAGCCACATAATCTGCCCTTAAGATTCCTTAACAACTAGTCACCGTTATAAATATTGAAAAGTAGTTTATTAGGTGCGATAAAAAAAAATTTATGATTGAAAAGGCTAAGGTAATATTTTAGAACTATTTATAATTAGCTAATTTTCGGAAACACTTGCGTCATAAGTGGATCTGGATATGCACGTTCGATCGGGGCCTCTCTTGAAACAACGCCGGCCGGTTGGAACTCTATGCATGAATGCTAAATATGGGGACTTTGTTCTAGATTCTAGAATATTGTTTTCTAACGGAAGGACATCCATATTGGATGCTCAAAGATTGCGCCATAGGCCGGATTCGAAATATTTTCCTTAAACAATACGTTTAGTTCGACGCACTTGTGTCTACTTCGTTTGTACTTTCTGCAGCGGCTGCATTTGGGAATGCCATGTGCATATTTTATACATATATGTATGTATGTATTTGCGGATTTTTTACATCTTTAATGACGTTTTCCGCATTCCAATCTCCACGCTTTCTTATCTTCCCAGTCATTTTCTTAAAGATTTCTTTTCTCCATAGCTGATTTAACTACACGTTTCCACGTTTGTTTTGGTCGGCCACGTTTTCTGCTTTGAGGAGGGGTCCATTTCCATAGTTTTTTGGGCCATCTTTCTTCTCCCATGCGTTCCACGTGTCCATACCACATGAGCCTTTTTGCTTCTATAGTGATAATGATGTCTATGTCCACTTCTGCTCGCTTCATTATTTCCTCGTTGCTAATTCTGTCTAGTCTTGTTAGCTCATAGCTTCGTCGCCAAAATTCCATTTCCATTCCCCTCAATTTCTGTTCTTGTCTTTTTGTGATGGACCATGCCTCTGCCTCGTATGTGCTGACACTTTCTACAATGGCTTTATAAATCATTCTTTTAGTGCTTTTGCTTAACTTGTTGTTTCATATTACAGGATGAAGCTGCCGTATGGCTGGTTTTCCTTGTGCTATTCTATTTTTTATTTCCCGTTCTCTATCCTCTTTCTCGCTTATAAATGTGCCTAAATATTTACAGCTTTTTCTATTTTTTGCCACACCACCATCAATTTCTATATCTTCTCCTTTACATCCTATAGTCATGTACTCCGTTTTTTTCATGTTAATTTGTAATCCCCACCTTTGGTATTCTTCTTTCAATTTTCTCAACATATACTGAGCACCTAGCTCATCTTGTGCACATAAAATCTGTTAGTCAGCAAAATGTAGTGTATACAGGCATGCATCCACAACAGGAATTCCTACGTTTTGACATTTGGCTCTCCAGGTCTTTAGGGCTTCATTTAAATAAATTTTAAATAGGGTGGGTGCTATACAGCGAAGTCCTTTTGATACGTTAAATTTTTGAGAGAGCTTTGATCCGATCTTAACTTGTGCTGTTTTGCCCGTGTAAAGGGTCTGAATTGCCTTTATATAATTCGCATTTATGCCATTTTCAGTCATGGCTGTCCACAATTTCGTCAAGGGTACGCTGTCATATGCTTTCTGTATATCGATATATATATTATGTGTGTGTTGAGGTTTCGTGCTAGCCGTTTTTCTAGGAGCTGTTGAAGACAAAATATACTATCAATGCAAGATCGCCCTGTTCTAAAGCCGTTCTGCTCTTCTATTTCTGTTATCTCTGCTTCTATAGCCGCTTTGATAATTTTCCCGTATAACCTCCCAATCGCACTTAATACGAAGATGTCTCTGTAATTGGAGCAATCTCTTTTATCCCATTTTTTATGTATAGCCGTAATAAATCCGTTTATCCATTCTTCTGGTACTTGGTCTCCGTTTAATTAGGTGTTAAAAAGTTGTGCTAGTTTTTCATACAACACGTTTGGGCCACTTTTTATAAGTTTCATAGGTATCCCTCCAGGCCCTGAAGCTTTTCCATTTTTAAAGGTTTTTGCAGTTTTCTTTACTTCCTCGGTTGTAATCTCTTATACTGTTGTTTCTGCCTGTTCTTCGTTAACATTTACGTCTGTTCTTGTGTTAAATTCTCTTCTGTTTTCCGTTAATAGTGTCTGACAGTAATTTTTCCACTCTTCTAAACTTATCAACTGTATATTACTATTATTTCTCTCATTTGTTCTAAGGCTTCTAATTACTTTCCATGCTTTGCTTGAAGGGGTACCACCTAGGTGCGAAGAAACTTCTCTCGCTTTTTTATTACAGCTTTCTTTACTTCTTTCCTTGCTCTTACATACTCCTTTCTAGAGTCTTCGTTTCTCGTTGTAAGCCAGTTTTCGTAGGTCTTCTTTTTTTCCTGTATTAGCATTTCGACATCCTTATTCTACCACATATGGTTTATTTTTTTCTTTCTGTTTTCTTTTCTCCTAAACTTCCTTTTGCAGCTTTATGTATAGCTTTCGCAATATTTTTGTACATTGCGTCGGGGCAGAAATTGTCAGGATTTTGTAATTTTGTACTTAATCTTAATTTGTACAGAAATGCTATGAGTCGTCTTGTAGTCCTTCTAATTTGTAGGTGGGATACGTATTTTTCTGGAGTTTGGGTTTGTTTATTTCCTGTTTCGATGGGGGTCTATATAGGAATCTTGCTTTAGCTCGGACCAGGAAGTGGCCTGAATCGCATTCTGTGCCTCGCCGAACTCTTACGTCTTCAAAGATTATCTGACTATTCTGTTTAGTAATTACATAATCTATTATCGATCTTAAATTTCGTCTACTTTGTGTCCAGGAAAACCTGTGTATTAGTTTATGTTTATAGAAACCGTTTAGAATTTTTAGATGATACTGGTCACACATCGCAATCAATCTCTCTCCACTGTCGTTAACGGTTTCTTCTCCATATTGATCTACTATATTGCTGTCTTATTTACTGCCGACTCTTCCAGTTGGATCCCCCAGGAGTATACATTCTGTTCGTCTATTACCATTCTCTAATAAATTTGTCAGTTTAGCGTAAAACCTTGTCTCTTCTTCATCACTTTCATTGTCCGTTGGCGCGTATACTCCAATAATTGTAGTTTCATATCCTTTTATCTCCATTTTCACCTGTATAATGCGTTCATTTACTTGATCCCAGCTCTTTATGCATCTCTTTAGTCTTTTATTTATATCTACTGATATTCCGCATTTTGCTCGTATGCTTTTATCAACGCCGCTGAAGATGTGGATATATTCCGCTATCTCTTCAGTTTCCGTTCCTTTTTCTTCGTTTCGCTAAGGGCAGCGATTTCTATTTTAAGCTTTTTTAATTCTTGGAAGACTTCTGTTTGTTTTGTTTTAAGACCCTGTACATTCCAATTTCCAAAATTCATACTCCTTTTTCGATTGCGTGGTCGTTTTCCAGTTTTTCCGCCCGATACCCGAGGCTTAAGATTGGAATTTTTAGCACTTTTAAAGATTTTACTAGTCTTGAGTCGCTGGTCCATTGCCTCAACCCCCAACCTGGAGGACCGGGTAATTTGATATCAGGGTTTTTTTCCCTTAGACCAATTGTTTTGCAGACTGTAGAGGTTTTGTCTCCCCTTTTGGCCATCCTCTCATGGAGGACCAGCGCTGTTTGCAGCCGTCCACTCTGGATCAAACGCTGCTGCAAGTTTTGGTTCGCCCCGGGTATTTTATTTCCCCGATACCCACCATATCTGGTGAGTTTTCCCCTATCCGCCACCTGGAGAAGCGCCCGATAGGAGACTAGCAACCCCACACCGGTATTTTTTATTTTATACATGCCTTTCTTTATGCATGAGAAAACTTTTGATTATATATAGCCGAGGTTAGTTTTAGCAATCGAACCCGCTATGAAATTTCAGCAACCCCAACTGTTATTTTGTTTATGTCAATAGAGTAGATAAACTGTGTGCGGTTAAATAGCTGATTATTGTTCTTAGTTAATAATTTACTTGCATTTGTTTTTTTATATACATATTGCCATTTCTTCAGTTTCGAAATAAATTTAATATTGATAATTTCTACTTTTTAAGTTTAATTTATCGAAGTTTGACTTTATCTAAAAATAATTTGGGTATCTAAACAAAAGAAAAGTTTGCTCCTCAAGCAGAGTGAATTACAGAATTGTAAATTTTGTAAAGGAAGCTGACTTCAAAGAGTTTCTCTCAAGTAAGTATTTTCTTACCGGCAGCCTTCTATGCATCTTGGTTGCTTGTCTGCAGTGGCGCCCAAATTACAGGTAAAGTAACAAATTTAGTCAGGCTTTCATTAAAACCGTACTGCAGTGATCAGTCGAACCCAACCTTAACGCTGAGCTAGTGGTGTGCCGACTGGAGGCTTTTTATTGCTTCGTCTGTTGTAAACGCCGTTTTGTACCGTGAGAGGTTTTCCGACGCACTTTGATTTTGGCTAGTTTTAACAAACAACTACACACATTCACTGACTGAAATGGACTATGCTCGACAGGGACTTAGCCAAAAATTACTCTGACTAGACACACTTTTATATAAGTTAATACAGCTTTATGTTAATCATTTCTGGCTGGCTGAACAGATGAAATAATTACTTTGATAGAATTTATTAGGTTGCGCTAGTTTCGAATTAGTGATCGGTTTTTCTAACTTCCGTTTCTCCCACTTTTTTCTTTGCACATTCAATCTTTTGCATCTTATTCATCTTCATCATGATTAACTGATCCCGTATCAGGCTTGTGTCTGTTGCGGCTTTTCAATGAGTATCTTCTTGGTCTGGCTCTTCTCTTAACATCAGCGTGTTCTTAAGTCTCTTGGGCTGTAGAATGTAATAATTTGAGATTTTTTCTTCTGGAGTTTTTTCAGGTTTTTATTGTGTGCGAAATTTTTGGATTTTGTTGTTTAGGTTATATATCTTCAAGGTATTTTGGATTTCGTCATTGTTCTGTTTGAGTTCTTGTATAGCCTGCTACGTTTCCCAGAAATTTAATTTCTCTAGTACTAATACCAATTAAAGTGCTTTCTCGTTGCTATCTCCACCTTAACGAAGGCATGTTATGCCGGGTGAGGAAGCTTGCGGGCCTCAAAGAAACTATACCAGCATAAGCTTAAGCTCCTTGTAGGGTCACCCTTGCCGGTCAGATCTAAGGAGAGGGACCAGATAAAGACGATACCCAGGTCCTTCAGGTTGGGGTTTAAGGCATCGGGATAGCTACCCTTTACTTGTGAAATCGAACAAAAGCTGAAATGTTGCCTCGAAAACTCGAACCGATCGAAACGGAAACGACAACGCAAAGAACTGGAGAAATTTGGAATCGACATAAGGGTGATTTCAGGCGTATCAATTATTATAAAGAAAAGAACAACCAGCCCAACTCACGTCTGCGGGTGTATAAACGACCGTTTTAAAAGCAGCGGCCATGCTTGGGGTCGAGTACAGGACATTAGAGCTGTAGCCACCGGTCACCTGCTTTGCGTTCTGCGCAAAAGCATCCCTTCTAACGATTCAAGAGCAGCGGTGTACGCTTGAAATTGTAGGCACTTCTACAGTGGGGTCAGAAAAGAAGAAAACGCAAAAGCAGGCGTATCAATTGTTATAAAGAACAGAACAACCAGCCCAAGTCATGTCAGCGGGCGTATAAACGACCGCTTTAAAAGCAGCCGCCATGCTTGGGGTCGAGTACAGGACTTTAGAGCTACAGCCACTGGTCACCTGCTTTGCGTTCTCCGCAAAATCATCCCTTCGAACGATTCAAGAGCAGCGGCATGCGCTTGAAATTATAGGCACTTCTACAGTGTGGTCAGCAAAGAAGAAAACTCAAATGAAGGCGTATCAATTGTTATAAAGAAAAGAACAACCAGCCCAACTCACGTCAGCGGGCGTATAAACGACCGCTTTAAAAGCAACCGCTATGCTTGGGGTCGAGTACATGACTGTAGAGCTGTAGCCACTGGTCACCTGCTTTGCGTTCTGCGCAAAAGCATCCCTTCGAACGATTCAAGAGCAGCGGTGTGCGCTTGAAATTATAGGCACTTCTACAGTGGGGTCAGCAAAGATGAAAACGTAAAAGTAGGCGTATAAATTGTTATGAAGAACAGAACAACCACCCCAACTCACGTCAGCGGGCGTATAAACGACCGCTTTAAAAGCAGCCGCCATGCTTGTGGTCGAGTACAGGACTTTAGAGCTGTAGCCACCGGTCACCTGCTTTGCGTTCTGCGCAACAGCATCCCTTCGAACGATTCAAAAGCAGCGGTGTGCGCTTGAAATTATAGGCACTTCTACAATGGGGTCAGCAAAGAAGAAAACGCAAAAGCAGGCGTATCAATCGTTATAAAGAAAAGAACAACCAGCCCAACTCACGTCAGCGGGCGTATAAACGACCACTTTAAAAGCAGCCGCCATGCTTGGGGTCGAGTACATGACTTTAGAGCTGTAGCCACTGGTCACCTGCTTTGCGTTCTGCGCAAAATCCTCCCTTCGAACGATTCAAGAGCAGCGGTGTGCGCTTGAAATTATAGGCACTTCTAAAATGAGGTCAGCAAAGAAGAAAACGCAAAAGCAGGCGTATCAATTGTTATAAAGAAAAGAACAACCAGCCCAACTCACGTCAGCGGGCGTATAAACAACCGCTTTAAAAGCAGCCGCCATGCTTGGGGTCGAGTACAGGACTTTAGAGCTGTAGCCACCGGTCACCTGCTTTGCGTTCTGCGCAAAAGCATCCCTTCGAACGATTCAAGAGCAGCGGTGTGCGCTTGAAATTATAGGCACTTCTACAGTGGGGTGAGAAAAGAAGAAAACGCAAAAGCAGGCGTATCAATTGTTATAAAGAAAAGAACAACCAGCCCAACTCACGTCAGCGGGCGTATAAACAACCGCTTTAAAAGCAGCCGCCATGCTTGGGGTCGAGTACAGGACTTTAGAGCTGTAGCCACCGGTCAACTGCTTTGCGTTCTGCGCAAAATCATCCCTTCGAACGATTCAAGAGCAGCGGTGTGCGCTTGAAATTATGGGCACTTCTACAATGGGGTCAGCAAAAAAGAAGAAAACGCAAAAGCAGGCGTATCAATTGTTATAAAGAAAAGAACAACCAGCCCAACTCACGTCAGCGGGCGTATAAACAAGCGCTTTAAAAGCAGCCGCCATGCTTGGGGTCGAGTACAGGACTTTAGAGCTGTAGCCACCGGTCAACTGCTTTGCGTTCTGCGCAAAAGCATCCCTTCGAACGATTCAAGAGCAGCGGTGTGCGCTTGAAATTATAGGCACCTCTACAGTGGGGTCAGCAAAGATGAAAACGCAAAAGCAGGCGTATCAATTGTTATAAAGAAAAGAACAACCAGCCCAACTCACGTCAGCGGGCGTATAAACAACCGCTTTAAAAGCAGCCGCCATGCTTGGGGTCGAGTACAGGACTTTAGAGCTGTAGCCACCGGTCACCTGATTTGCGTTCTGCGCAAAAGCATCCCTTCGAACGATTCAAGAGCAGCGGTGTGCGTTTGAAATTATGGGCACTTCTACAATGGGGTCAGCAAAGAAGAAAACGCAAAAGCAGGCGTATCAATTGTTATAAAGAAAAGAACAACCAGCCCAACTCACGTCAGCTGGCTTATAAACGACCGCTTTAAAAGCAGCCGCCATGCTTGGGGTCGAGTACAGGACTTTAGAGCTGTAGCTAACGGTCACCTGCTTTGCGTTCTGCGCAAAAGCATCCCTTCGAACGATTCAAGAGCAGCGGTGTGCGCTTGAAATTATAGGCACTTCTACAGTGGGGTCAGCAAAGATGAAAACGCAAAAGTAGGCGTATAAATTGTTATGAAGAACAGAACAACCACCCCAACTCACGTCAGCGGGCGTATAAACGACCGCTTTAAAAGCAGCCGCCATGCTTGTGGTCGAGTACAGGACTTTAGAGCTGTAGCCATCGGTCACCTGCTTTGCGTTCTGCGCAAAAGCATCCCTTCGAACGATTCAAGAGCAGCGGTGTGCGCTTGAAATTATAGGCACTTCTACAATGGGGTCAGCAAAGAAGAAAACGCAAAAGCAGGCGTATCAATCGTTATAAAGAAAAGAACAACCAGCCCAACTCACGTCAGCGGGCGTATAAACGACCACTTTAAAAGCAGCCGCCATGCTTGGGGTCGAGTACTTGACTTTAGAGCTGTAGCCACTGGTCACCTGCTTTGCGTTCTGCGCAAAATCCTCCCTTCGAACGATTCAAGAGCAGCGGTGTGCGCTTGAAATTATGGGCACTTCTACAATGGGGTCAGCAAAAAAGAAGAAAACGCAAAAGCAGGCGTATCAATTGTTATAAAGAAAAGAACAACCAGCCCAACTCACGTCAGCGGGCGTATAAACAAGCGCTTTAAAAGCAGCCGCCATGCTTGGGGTCGAGTACAGGACTTTAGAGCTGTAGCCACCGGTCACCTGCTTTGCGTTCTGCGCAAAATCATCCCTTCAAACGCGTCAAGAGCAGCGGCGTGCGCTTGAAATTATAGGCACTTCTACAGTGGGGTCAGCAAAGAAGAAAACGCAAAAGCAGGCGTATCAATTGTTATAAAGAAAAGAACAACCAGCCCAACTCACGTCAGCGGGCGTATAAACGATCGCTTTAAAAGCAGCCGCCATGCTTGGGGTCGAGTACAGGACTTTAGAGCTATAGCCACAGGTTACCTGCTTTGCGTTCTGCGCAAAATCCTTTCTTCGAACGATTCAAGAGCAGCGGTGTGCGCTTGAAATTATAGGCACTTCTACAGTGGGGTCAGCAAAGAAGAAAACGCAAAAGCAGGCGTATCAATTGTTATAAAGAAAAGAACAACCAGCCCAACTCACGTCAGCGGGCGTATAAACAAGCGCTTTAAAAGCAGCCGCCATGCTTGGGGTCGAGTACAGGACTTTAGAGCTGTAGCCACCGGTCAACTGCTTTGCGTTCTGCGCAAAAGCATCCCTTCGAACGATTCAAGAGCAGCGGTGTGCGCTTGAAATTATAGGCACCTCTACAGTGGGGTCAGCAAAGATGAAAACGCAAAAGCAGGCGTATCAATTGTTATAAAGAAAAGAACAACCAGCCCAACTCACGTCAGCGGGCGTATAAACAACCGCTTTAAAAGCAGCCGCCATGCTTGGGGTCGAGTACAGGACTTTAGAGCTGTAGCCACCGGTCACCTGATTTGCGTTCTGCGCAAAAGCATCCCTTCGAACGATTCAAGAGCAGCGGTGTGCGTTTGAAATTATGGGCACTTCTACAATGGGGTCAGCAAAGAAGAAAACGCAAAAGCAGGCGTATCAATTGTTATAAAGAAAAGAACAACCAGCCCAACTCACGTCAGCTGGCTTATAAACGACCGCTTTAAAAGCAGCCGCCATGCTTGGGGTCGAGTACAGGACTTTAGAGCTGTAGCTAACGGTCACCTGCTTTGCGTTCTGCGCAAAAGCATCCCTTCGAACGATTCAAGAGCAGCGGTGTGCGCTTGAAATTATAGGCACTTCTACAGTGGGGTCAGCAAAGATGAAAACGCAAAAGTAGGCGTATAAATTGTTATGAAGAACAGAACAACCACCCCAACTCACGTCAGCGGGCGTATAAACGACCGCTTTAAAAGCAGCCGCCATGCTTGTGGTCGAGTACAGGACTTTAGAGCTGTAGCCATCGGTCACCTGCTTTGCGTTCTGCGCAAAAGCATCCCTTCGAACGATTCAAGAGCAGCGGTGTGCGCTTGAAATTATAGGCACTTCTACAATGGGGTCAGCAAAGAAGAAAACGCAAAAGCAGGCGTATCAATCGTTATAAAGAAAAGAACAACCAGCCCAACTCACGTCAGCGGGCGTATAAACGACCACTTTAAAAGCAGCCGCCATGCTTGGGGTCGAGTACTTGACTTTAGAGCTGTAGCCACTGGTCACCTGCTTTGCGTTCTGCGCAAAATCCTCCCTTCGAACGATTCAAGAGCAGCGGTGTGCGCTTGAAATTATGGGCACTTCTACAATGGGGTCACCAAAAAAGAAGAAAACGCAAAAGCAGGCGTATCAATTGTTATAAAGAAAAGAACAACCAGCCCAACTCACGTCAGCGGGCGTATAAACAAGCGCTTTAAAAGCAGCCGCCATGCTTGGGGTCGAGTACAGGACTTTAGAGCTGTAGCCACCGGTCACCTGCTTTGCGTTCTGCGCAAAATCATCCCTTCAAACGCGTCAAGAGCAGCGGCGTGCGCTTGAAATTATAGGCACTTCTACAGTGGGGTCAGCAAAGAAGAAAACGCAAAAGCAGGCGTATCAATTGTTATAAAGAAAAGAACAACCAGCCCAACTCACGTCAGCGGGCGTATAAACGATCGCTTTAAAAGCAGCCGCCATGCTTGGGGTCGAGTACAGGACTTTAGAGCTATAGCCACTGGTTACCTGCTTTGCGTTCTGCGCAAAATCCTTTCTTCGAACGATTCAAGAGCAGCGGTGTGCGCTTGAAATTATAGGCACTTCTACAGTGGGGTCAGCAAAGAAGAAAACGCAAAAGCAGGCGTATCAATTGTTATAAAGAAAAGAACAACCAGCCCAACTCACGTCAGCTGGCGTATAAACGACCGCTTTAAAATCAGCCGCCATGCTTGGGGTCGAGTACAGGACTTTAGAGCTGTAGCCACCGGTCACCTGTTTTGCGTTCTGCGCAAAAGCATCCCTTCGAACGATTCAAGAGCAGCGGTGTGCGCTTGAAATTATAGGCACCTCTACAGTGGGGTCAGCAAAGATGAAAACGCAAAAGCAGGCGTATCAATTGTTATAAAGAAAAGAACAACCAGCCCAACTCACGTCAGCGGGCGTATAAACAACCGCTTTAAAAGCAGCCGCCATGCTTGGGGTCGAGTACAGGACTTTAGAGCTGTAGCCACCGGTCACCTGATTTGCGTTCTGCGCAAAAGCATCCCTTCGAACGATTCAAGAGCAGCGGTGTGCGCTTGAAATTATGGGCACTTCTACAATGGGGTCAGCAAAGAAGAAAACGCAAAAGCAGGCGTATCAATTGTTATAAAGAAAAGAACAACCAGCCCAACTCACGTCAGCTGGCTTATAAACGACCGCTTTAAAAGCAGCCGCCATGCTTGGGGTCGAGTACAGGGCTTTAGAGCTGTAGCTAACGGTCACCTGCTTTGCGTTCTGCGCAAAAGCATCCCTTCGAACTATTCAAGAGCAGCGGTGTGCGCTTGAAATTATAGGCACTTCTACAGTGGGGTCAGCAAAGATGAAAACGCAAAAGTAGGCGTATAAATTGTTATGAAGAACAGAACAACCACCCCAACTCACGTCAGCGGGCGTATAAACGACCGCTTTAAAAGCAGCCGCCATGCTTGTGGTCGAGTACAGGACTTTAGAGCTGTAGCCATCGGTCACCTGCTTTGCGTTCTGCGCAAAAGCATCCCTTCGAACGATTCAAGAGCAGCGGTGTGCGCTTGAAATTATAGGCACTTCTACAATGGGGTCAGCAAAGAAGAAAACGCAAAAGCAGGCGTATCAATCGTTATAAAGAAAAGAACAACCAGCCCAACTCACGTCAGCGGGCGTATAAACGACCACTTTAAAAGCAGCCGCCATGCTTGGGGTCGAGTACTTGACTTTAGAGCTGTAGCCACTGGTCACCTGCTTTGCGTTCTGCGCAAAATCCTCCCTTCGAACGATTCAAGAGCAGCGGTGTGCGCTTGAAATTATGGGCACTTCTACAATGGGGTCAGCAAAAAAGAAGAAAACGCAAAAGCAGGCGTATCAATTGTTATAAAGAAAAGAACAACCAGCCCAACTCACGTCAGCGGGCGTATAAACAAGCGCTTTAAAAGCAGCCGCCATGCTTGGGGTCGAGTACAGGACTTTAGAGCTGTAGCCACCGGTCACCTGCTTTGCGTTCTGCGCAAAAGCATCCCTTCGAACGATTCAAGAGCAGCGGTGTGCGCTTGAAATTATAGGCACCTCTACAGTGGGGTCAGAAAAGATGAAAACGCAAAAGCAGGCGTATCAATTGTTATAAAGAAAAGAACAACCAGCCCAACTCACGTCAGCGGGCGTATAAACGACCGCTTTAAAAGCAGCCGCCATGCTTGGGGTCGAGTACAGGACTTTAGAGCTGTAGCCACCGGTCACCTGCTTTGCGTTCTGCGCAAAAGCATCCCTTCGAACGATTCAAGAGCAGCGGTGTGCGCTTGAAATTATAGGCACTTCTACAGTGGGGTCAGCAAAGATGAAAACGCAAAAGCAGGCGTATCAATTGTTATAACGAAAAGAACAACCAGCCCAACTCACGTCAGCGGGCGTATAAACATCCGCTTTAAAAGCAGCCGCCATGCTTGGGGTCGAGTACAGGACTTTAGAGCTGTAGCCACCGGTCACCTGCTTTGCGTTCTGCGCAAAATCCTTTCTTCGAACGATTCAAGAGCAGCGGTGTGCGCTTGAAATTATAGGCACTTCTACAGTGGGGTCAGCAAAGAAGAAAACGCAAAAGCAGGCGTATCAATTGTTATAAAGAAAAGAACAACCAGCCCAACTCACGTCAGCGGGCGTATAAACGATCGCTTTAAAAGCAGCCGCCATGCTTGGGGCGAGTACAGGACTTTAGAGCTATAGCCACTGGTTACCTGCTTTGCGTTCTGCGCAAAATCCTTTCTTCGAACGATTCAAGGGCAGCGGTGTGCGCTTGAAATTATAGGCACTTCTACAGTGGGGTCAGCAAAGAAGAAAACGCAAAAGCAGGCGTATCAATTGTTATAAAGAAAAGAACAACCAGCCCAACTCACGTCAGCGGGCGTATAAACGATCGCTTTAAAAGCAGCCGCCATGCTTGGGGCGAGTACAGGACTTTAGAGCTATAGCCACTGGTTACCTGCTTTGCGTTCTGCGCAAAATCCTTTCTTCGAACGATTCAAGGGCAGCGGTGTGCGCTTGAAATTATAGGCACTTCTACAGTGGGGTCAGCAAAGAAGAAAACGCAAAAGCAGGCGTATCAATTGTTATAAAGAAAAGAACAACCAGCCCAACTCACGTCAGCGGGCGTATAAACGATCGCTTTAAAAGCAGCCGCCATGCTTGGGGCGAGTACAGGACTTTAGAGCTATAGCCACTGGTTACCTGCTTTGCGTTCTGCGCAAAATTCTTTCTTCGAACGATTCAAGAGCTGCGGTGTGCGCTTGAAATTATAGGCACTTCTACAGTGGGGTCAGCAAAGAAGAAAACGCAAAAGCAGGCGTATCAATTGTTATAAAGAAAAGAACAACCAGCCCAACTCACGTCAGCTGGCGTATAAACGACCGCTTTAAAATCAGCCGCCATGCTTGGGGTCGAGTACAGGACTTTAGAGCTGTAGCCACCGGTCACCTGTTTTGCGTTCTGCGCAAAAGCATCCCTTCGAACGATTCAAGAGCAGCGGTGTGCGCTTGAAATTATGGGCACTTCTACAATGGGGTCAGAGAAAACGCAAAAGCAGGCGTATCAATTGTTATAAAGAAAAGAACAACCAGCCCAACTCACGTCAGCGGGCGTATAAACGACCGCTTTAAAAGCAGCCGCCATGCTTGGGGTCGAGTACAGGACTTTAGAGCTGTAGTCACTGGTCACCTGCTTTGCGTTCTGCGCAAAATCATCCCTTCGAACGATTCAAGAGCAGCGGCGTGCGCTTGAAATTATAGGCAGGAGAAAATTAATATAGTGCCGTAGGTCCACCACCTTATGACCCAGAAGAAAAAATTGTGAACACTTTTGTGTTTACCCCAAAAACTTGTTTTATGTAGGATTTCATTGGTAAATTCTTTAACTACTAAGCGATTATCAATAAAACATCTACTTCGAGTTCCACTCATTAACTTTTCACAAATGTTTTTGTAATGATTACTTAGTACCAGGTACATGCAACCTATGGAGGGGCATCACCAATATACAAAATGTATGCAAACAATGATTTAAAATTGTATGTTTTTTTCACTTTCTCTATCGCTCAACATAAGGGCCATTAACGGTTCATTATTTTTCTGTAGTGCAATGAAAACCAACGATATGCAACAAGATTAAATTTTTTATTAGACACATGCAAGGATAAAAATATAACATTCACATTTAATAACATTCTACACCTTTACACGATTGCAATTTATTTAAAGTTTTTAGGTAGCCTATGACATCATAAGGGTCCATATTGAAGTAAATGTTGTGCAATTCGTATGGGTCGTTTTGTAAGTCATATGCTTCAATGAAGTTCTAATAAAATAATAAATAAGGCAAGTATACATACAAGTGTATTTTACAGTCTTACCTCTTCGCTGAACCAACAAAACTTAAAGTTGGTATCAACAGAAAATCTTCGAACACAAGCGTAAGTGTTATTTCTAGAATCCTGGCACTTGCACCAGCTGGCAATAGTACATTGCTAAAACTCTTTCGTTAAAAAGCATCTAGAGCATATAAAACCACAGCTTACTGTAACATTCTTATCATAAATCCATGGACAGTCCTTGTCGATTGTATTTTCATCTCCCTCCCCAAAATATTCAATCAACAAATCTTTCTCTGTGAGATCAGTACTATTTGTATCTGTCAAGATGTATTGTAAAAGTGACTGCCCGTCCATATCACTTGGAACTTCTACGCCAGCCATATTTAAGATTGTTGGTGCAAGGTCTACAGACGATACAGGTACTTTTGAAACATATCCATTCTTAATATTTGGGCCGCGGATTAAAAGTGGAACCCTGATATCTGTCTCGTACGGCTGCCTTTTATCCCAGGGCAACACAAATTGGCCTAGAACAAAATGCTCGTTTTATTTGCTGCAACAGTGGCCACAAGATCGGAAAATTTAATTTGTGCACTCGTCATTGCATGCTGTCTATGGCAAATTAAATCGCATTCTTTTTACCAATATGGAAACCATTATCCGATGTGAATATCACATACGTGTGATCCAATACATTAATTTCATTTAGTTTTAAAAACATTTGTTGAACCATTTGATCAACTGCTAGAAGAGTTTGAAGGCGGTGCCTGTGGATATTATCCAAACTGGTTACATCCGTTGGAAGGCTTGTTGGTGGCATTGTCAGCAACCAGTGTCTCTAAAACATTCCTGTAAATTTTCATAAAACATGTGTTTTCCTGTTCTTACATCATTGCTGGAGTAATTAAAGGAGGGGGTGCGCACTGATTTTACGCCTGGAAATGTACTTTCATGGCGGGGTGCTGGCGTAAATGGTGAATGTGCAGCAGGTGTTGCTAGCATCATGAAAAATGGTGAATCTTCCACATGCTTTTGATTTAAAAAACTTAAGGAGTATGTTTTCTAGAAGTGCATAGTAATTACTAGGTAAAATCTGGAATATTTATCAAACACTACCATAACATCTGTTAAATATTCATCTGAAAAGTGTCGTGCTGTCCCATTGACCGATAGCGTGTAATTATAATACTTCGAATTGCCCTTTAATCCCAACCACCAGTCGTAACCTGGTGGTACGTGCTCTGTGCCTCCACTTTCCTCGGATCCATACTGTAAGAAGTCATTTATAAAACTTTAGCATTTAAAAAATGTTGGTTCTTCAGACGTCAATATTTGCAAATTCAAGCAAAAGTGAGAGATAATTTCCAAATGTGGCGGCGATTACATTAGCCGACTTGAAAGTTGATTACTTCAAAATAAAAATTATTATTCTAAAATGGGTTAACTCAGTTCTGTATTGACACAAATTCTGCTTTTTTGATACCTTACAAAAGCACATTACAACGTATACACTCAAAAGCATGCATATTCACTAAAAACTATTTTTATAATGTGTTGCGACTCCGATCAGACTATACCTGATTCAGATATTTTCCAGAGTAAAATGTAGAATAACCGTTATTTTTCAAAGTGGAAGCAAACGTAAAAGGCTCATGATGCTGCTGCCATTCCGGACTAGAACAGTTCCCTGAAAGCGAATTGTTGCGAACACCTGTATTATGGATATGCTTTCCAGTTAATATTGTGCTTCGACTGGGGCAGCATATTGGACTATTTACATACTGCAATTTGCATATTAAACTTTGAAAGTACATTAGCTCCGTTACTTACTGCATTTTGAAATGTAACGCCAGATTTTGCAAGTAAATTCTCAACGTTAGTCATTGGAATCTACAATACAGGCATTATTAAATGAATTTTTTTTATTGTATAGGTACCTAATTTACCATGCCATTAAGAAGTATGTCTTGATCATCAGTTAAAATTAAAATAATGTTTGGCTTTCTCGCATGCAATGCTGTAGTAGAATATACGACCAATAATAGTATAATTATTGGAATTTCCATCTTGTCGAAGAAATGAAAAACTAGATATATATATACATAAACAGTCAACCTTATAATTTATTTATCGCAATGCGTAAAACATAACAATAAAAAAACAATACGTAAATAAGCTGCTACATTCCTAAATTTATTGTCCAGGCAGAAGTTCCATGCCCACGCATTCTTGAGCGATTCTTATACCTAGGGCGAACATTCCAATACTTTTCACTAGAGACCTAAAATCAGGCATTTGTCAAGTCCAGAATGCTGGTCCTGGACATAACCTAAGAATTCCACGTACCATTTGAATTCATCATAATAGACGCCTCTTATGAAAGTTACAACAGAATTTGTTTTGGCCATATCTCTTCCAACTTTAAAATTTTAATTGCGTGCTATAAACGTTGCTTTGTCAAAAATCAATTCTTTCAAGAACACCCACACGGCTGACAGCCATAAACCATAGAACAATAATGACAACCACAGCTCAACAGATAGCCAAGAAAAATCGTCGCCAACATAAATACATGAAATTTCCCACGTTACCAGAAAATGCCCCTTTTGCCCACTACCAACGCTCACTAAAGAATGGCGCCAAATTAATAAATATATATTCAACATATTTTTCTTTAAAGAAATACAATCTTTATGACATTGCACAGAACACAAAAATGTATGCCATTCTATAAAATAAATAATAAATGATTTGTTATACCTATTTTATAAAAAACACAAAAAATAACTGCGTGTTCGGTAATTCTGTATACCCAATTAATGTCTATTGTTTTCCCCAAGTTCTACAAGAACATGCTCTTTTCACGCATTATCAAAATCTTGAAGATTAACATGGTCTTTCAATATTGGAAGTCTTCCAACTACTTTTTGTAATGACTTTATTTGAAATAATTGAGCTACGTTCGGATCAACAACAGTTACAACATTAAAAATGAAATCAGTCAAACAGTTTTTTAATATCTGTAATTAATTATATATAAAAATTAAAAACAGGTTTTATAAAATTGCTGTATGTCAGTTTTTGGCATACTCTGATCTTTTTTATCAATTCCAAGCTTTCTGTAGCTTGAATAGCTACATAAACTTTCTCTCATTGAACAAAATCCCTAGGACTTGTATGGTGAACTGCAAATTTGTCTTAAATGACGATACTTCTAAAAAATTGCTGTACTAATTTATGAAGTAAAGGTGTTTCTCCTTGGAAAATTAAATTGAATTCTGTCAAGAGACCTACCGTATAAGTAATAAATTTCAAATAATTTTTTGGATATTTGTTGGTATACCTACAACGTTTCGTCGGTAGTTTTTGATGGATCTTCAAAAACTAATTCCCGTACATATGCATGTAAAGGATCATATTGCTCCAATATCCTATCCATACAAGCTTTTAAATATAACCATCGGGTAATTGAGGGACTTAAAATCTTGTGTATTTTAGTTAAAAAAAATGGCATTCTTTACATTTTTCTTGTTTAAAAAACCTGTTAAAATGCGACCCTTAATTTCGTAACTACTATATAAGCTTCTTCAGACTAATTTGATTTTTAAGTACAAAATCAATAGTTTTTATAATCATTAAAATTAGTTATATTTAAATGAATTCTTCACAAAAAAAATTGTTATAATAAAAATTATTTGATGCATCCCAATTTTCTGATGTGCCATTCAGAAAAGAAAAAAAAAGAAAAGTCCGTTCGATACACAATGATTGTTAGGTCCACGATCAATAGTTTGTATAATTATTAAAATTAGTCATAATTAAACGAATTCTAGACAAAATATATCAGTTATAATAAAGATTTACAAAACAAAATCATATGGGTCTGTTCAGAAAAATTAGATTTTTAAGTACAAAATCAATATATTTTAAAATTATTAAAATGAGCCATAGTTAAATGAATTCTTGCCAAAAAAATTGTTATAATAAAAATGATTTGACACATTCAAGTTTTCAGGACGTGGCATTCACAAAAAAAAATTTTAGAATATAAAAACCATTAGACATAAAATGATTTTCAGGTCTAAAATGTATCGATTCCATAGTTATTAAAATTTCAAGGGTTCTGTCTTGTTTTTAAGGTAGGTATATTAAAAAAAGTTAAAATTCGCTTTCGGCTCATGAAGCTGTGCAGAATTTTAAGGCATTTTGGTCTGTTTGTATCAAAAAATAACTAACCAAATGGAGAACGCAAAGTTCACTAAAGTGTCCCAGAAAAGGGCTAGTGATCTGCATACCAAAGTTATTTCATTACCTGCCAATAAATTAGGTTCATTTCTTCTTTTCTGTTTAGAGTTTAGAAGAGAATTATTTGATAATGCAACAATCACAGACAGACACCGCTTAATTTTTTATTAATTTTCGAGTATGCAGATGTAAAAATAGAATTGTTTATTATATAAAATAAAAACAAAAAATAACAAGGGTAATATAGGCAACCAGCAATTAAAATTGAAATCAATTATCTACGAAAAATTGCTCGCGTATCGAGGCTTTAAAGAATAGGAAACCACTTTGGATAGGATAGAGAAACTAGCCTTAATATAGTTTGGTCATCTATTAACGATGCAAGAAAATAGGTGGCCCAAGAAGATCTTTGGTTGGTCGCCGCCAGGAAAGAAGAAAAGAGGAAGACCAAGGAAATCATGGAGCGAAGACATAAGAAGGACAATGAGAGAAAGGTATTTAGAAGAAGATCAAGCATGGAACCGAGAGGCATGGAGAAAGGCAGCGGGGATGCAGCGACTGGCTGTTTAATAATATACCGGGTGGCTAGAAAAAAACGAATCCTGTTTAAGTCCTCAAATATCCGGAACGCTTTAACATAGCGATTTCAGTTTTTGCTTTTCAAGAGAAATGGATTGAAAATTATTCCTGCCTAATTACAAACAATTATTTTAAAAAACAAAGGAATGGAAATTTTTTAATATCAACTAGAAAAAATCAATTACCTACACGTTGATAATTTAATAAGCAACTTAAATCGAAGCAACCTTTTGTTAAACCAAATTAAGGTGTGAGTGACATTTGCAGTTAGTTGTTACTTCGCAATTAGTTTAGCAACATTTCGTGATAATTAACTTACTTTCTCTTTTAATAATGGCACCTCATTTAACGAAGTCTGACTTAGAGGTAATTGCAATGTGTTATCGAGAAAAACATTGGAGTGGAAAAAGAATTGCGAGAGAGTTTTCAGGGAAGAAATGGCAACCTTCTAACATAAATCGTGCTATTCTACGGCTTGTAGAAACCGGATCTGTTTACAGAAAACCCGGAAGCGGAAGACCTGTAACTGCTACAAATCATGACAATTCACAAATCGTAGGCGAATTGTCGTTGTCACAGGAAAATCAACCGGGGACTCATTTATCTCAGCGTAAAATAGCAGCCAGGACAAGAATCAGTCGCAGGTCTGTCCAAGTTATTCAAAACGTGTTTATAAGTAGAATACACCATACAAGATGTTTATTGGTGGACTTTTTAAGAACATTGTCAACGTGTAATTGATTTTTTCTAGTTCATATTAAAAAATTCGCCATTCTTGTGTTTTTTAAAATAATTGTTTGTAATTTGGCAGAAATAATTTTCAATCCATTGTTTCTTCGAAACCAAAAACTGAACTCGCTATCTCAAAGCGTTCCGGAGATGAGAGGACTTAAACAGGATTCGTTTTTTTCTAGCCACCCGGTATATAAACATGTATATTATGTATAACCAGAAAATATATATTATACAATTAAAATCGAGTTTCGCTCACCATTCGATTGTCGCTAGAGGGCTCCGTTCAGGAACGACTCCTAAGGTCACTAGATTAATACACTAAGTGTGAGGTACCGCCATTCCAGTCCTCGTGCGAGGCGATTGTGAGATAAAAATAATAAATACAAATTTCCCAAGTGCAATAGAAAAGATACGTACTAGTTTTTGGGGATTTTCTTTTTGGTGTAATGGCATTGCTGTTGTTTCCGCGACGCTGGTTAAATTTGTGCAAGCCTTCGATTTACGTAGTTCCGGAATTATTCTTGCACTCGTCCAATTCGCACCTTGGAACATAAATTGTATAGTATTGTAGAACCAGGTTGTTTTTTGATAGGAGATGAAGCTTTTTGGTTGCAATAAGATGTAAAGGGGGATGGTCAGGCCTTAGCACCCCTTACAAGACAATCTTAGCCTACGTCTCGTTACAAATGAACATACTTCAGTAGTTAAAAGTATATTGAGTTAAATAACAAATACAGAACCTTCTATATGATTGAATGTGTGTCGTGTTTTTTCAACCTACTATTAACATAGATAAAAACACGACAGTTCGCAGTTAATGTAGCGTAAGTAGGTATACAAAGTGGTTGTAATATAACCCAGTGCAGGTCTCATAACGCAAAGGTTGGCGAAATGCTTCCTATAGTAATTGCAACTTGACGTAATGTGCCGAGTTTTGTTCACAAAATAAGTTATCTAGCACACGTTGAACTAGTTTTATATCCTAATTACACGCACTTTTGTGTCTACATGATTTCAATTAATTTTTACACCTCTTTTATTGAGCTGTCTGGCCCATGATCAAACATAAGTTTCAACAGCTGTAAAGTCAAATTATTGTTAGATTGTGTTTTTATTCCCAGTTAGAGAAAATTGTGCGACAAGGATAGATATAAAAAAATCACTAATAACGGTACCTTACACTTTAGTGTGTTGATCTAGTGACCTTAACGACTACATTGAACTGTAGTATTAAATTTTAATAATACAGTTCAGTGAACGACTCTTAAATGGAACTCGAAATGGAATTGTTAAAGAAGGATTACGTAAATTAATGTGGTTTAGATTGTTGTGGATTAATTGAATTAATATAAACTGCCATTGTTATGTTTTAGAGTATGGCCAATTGGGAAACTATTAAAAGTTTAGAATGTATAAGTATACGACGCAAGAAGCTGCGTGGCGCAGATGGGTAAGCGCCAGGCTTGCATTAAGCAAGTCGTCGGTTCGAATCCCGCTGGGGTCGGAATTTTTTCGTATCCTTGGCGATTAGAATCGGGCTCAGCTAGTCCATTCACAGTTGGGCATCAAATTAACTATGCTCTATTCAGAACCACAGACCTAAAAGATAGAGTAACAATGTCAACACATCACCAAGACACAGAACTCACACAATGGTTGCTGCGCAAGCACCAAAGGCGAGCTCCAACTCTGTATCCCGAATCCGGGGCAAGTTGAGCATTGTACCGCCAGATGCCAGCGCATAAATCACCAGCCCCTACACCGCAAGGTAAATGAGGTTACAGATTATACATACATACATACATACATACAAGTATACGACGCTTCATATACATGTTTGATAATAAGTGCCTGGATAACCAGAAATTCCAGAAAGATAAGTGGGCCCGATTCAATACATTCGCACAAAACAATTCTTCTCTACTTACACCATGGGGGTTCACACAAACATCATTTACTGACACTATAATGAAATTTTATGCTAGGATGTGTCAACCGGCACATCCTGAGTTTGATGTTGGAGCCACTTTCACGATCCCTGAACAATGTCTACATCAACAAGAATGGAGGGCCCTTGGAAGTATGTGGGAGCACTATCCTTTACCTTTGGTGCAGTTAAAAATATGCATGTCAGAAAAATTCGAAGTGTAAGTGAATTAAAAACTATATAATCCATTGTATACTTTTTGGAATAAATTTTTTGGGAATAAAATTTTCTTAAAAAGCATTTTATTTCTGTTATATTATTTTTATAGTGTGCTGTTCAAACAAGTGTATTTTTAATTAGTTCCAAAAACTATTTTGTCTGATGAAGTCAGTCCAGAGACGAAGCCGAAGCCAGGTTGTTTAACAAAGATTTTAGTTGCCCTGAGGGCCCGCGCTGCTCTGTTGAAAGTGCCTTCGTATTAAACATTATGTGTGCTTTCGTCAATTTGTAAGTGCCCTTCGAAGAAGATATACTCCCGCTCCCGCTCTAAGTATTTAAGGGTGTGCTTTTTGTCGGCTTCTGTGCGTATGGAACTAGTTGGTGTCCATTACCGTAGAGTTGGAACACCCCGGACTCTTAAAGGAACCAACTTTATCTTGCCAAGGCGTCTTGTCGCATCTCGCATCCGCTTAATAGAGATGTCCTCTTAATAGAAATGCTTTAATTTTCAAATTTTTTTGGTTTAATCTTTATTTGAATATAGAAAGACAAAGAATACATACATTTTTAAATACATACAGTTCTAAGCTTGCTTTTCATCATGACACTACTGTAAAGAAGTAGCTTTAGTACATACATATCAACTGCAGCCTGTAATGAAGAAAACCTACCTGCTTTAAATCAAATGCAACTATAAACAAAGAGCACTTTGCTATAAATAAATAAAATCGTTTTTGCAGAACACTTCTTTCACTTCTGAAATTCAGATACATAACTGAGAATTAAGGTTGGAAAACATAGGGTATGAAAAGAGGTAATTCCCTTCTACCTAGCATCTAAACACGCAATTTATAACGGGCCCCATGCCGCACTACACATTTGAAAACATGTAATTCCCCTAATATATATTCAAGCTAACAGGCAACCCAAATTTTGGTCCAAGTGCAAGGAAACGTTGTATACAATCAGGGATGACAACATTAGATATATTTTTAAACCACTTATCGGGTGTTACAATAGAATTACTTTGTGTTAAAGGCAGCCTCAAATTATTGAGTTTATTAATATTATTAGATTTTATTTTATTATAATGAAATTGGTAAAATTTGATCTGTTTTATATTAAAGGCATTGAAAATCTCTCGAGGTAGTAAACGTTTACAATTCTCTTTGGATATATGTAAAATTTTATGTAAATATCTAATGGTATCATTTCTATCATTTAATTCTATTTTTAAAATATTGTGCAGTAACCTTCTTTGTGTGTTATCCACTTTTCTTAGCGTGCGATTGTTCTGCGTTCTGCAAAACACGTTCTCCGTTGCCTTTATGTAGCCTCTCAGGTGGATTGGTGTGATTCCAAGTTGTCGAAATCTGGTTAGGAAAATCCTTCGATTTTTGGCTGCCGCCAATTTCTTACTCGTGGTCTGCCAATTCTTTAGGTAGAAGACTGTCTCTTGCACATAATCCCTGCTCACTGACTCGTAGAAATGCATCGGTAATTCTATAAAGATAGTCCCTCTCACAGCTTGTGTGGTTACATACACAGTAAAATGTTATTTCTTGACTGGGATAGGGGTTTGGAATAACTCCAATCTCAGTGCTACGCACAGGTACCAAGCTTTAATGGTTAGATTGAAATAAAACCACTTGTATGTATCGCCTGACGTTTCGTATATTTATTTTTATACTTTTTCAAAGGCTATGGACAAAATTTACAAATAAGCAACGTTGTTATAAAAATTATTGAAAGTGAAGGTCTTACCTAACAACTTGTGGAACCCAAAACACATGTTTTTTCAATGACATGTGACGATAGTCAAATTTGAACAAATTCATAAAAAGGGCAGTAGGCCACCAAGATTACAGAGCTGGGCTGCATGTGATATAACTACACTTAGTCATACATCTAGCCGGTTACACATTAAAACTTACTAGCACATTTAAAATTTGATTTACAATAATTTTATTAACTATTTGGCCAACATGGCCGTCAATTAAATAAAAATCGTGACATTGAAAGTTATTTCTAAGCAAGCAGCAACAGGTGTCTGAAAAGTTGTTAGAAACGCGCATGCGCGGAGCGCAAGGCGTCCAAATGTTACGAGGGACGTTCAAAATGGAAATGACCAATTAGCTTGTGCAATGCAATCTAACATGAGACTAGTCAAAAAAAACGACGACAAGGGTTATGTCGGAAGGTTATAAAAGGTGGAACTACAAAAAGAGTCCTAATTGAGCACCCAACTTGTAAGTCTACCAGGGGAAAAAAGACAACTGAGAAAATACGGAGGAGAAAAGACCCTAAATAGATCTAAATATAACTAAATTTATTGTGGGACAGTATTGAGTTTATTAAAAAAAATTTATTATTAAAGAATTAGTAATAGAATTGGGGCAGTAAAAAGAAAATATTATAAGATAGAAGTAGCTACCCATTGGGCTTTCTCGGTTGGAGAAATTCACATTGCACAAGCTAATTGGTCATTTCCATTTTGAACGTCCCTCGTAACATTTGGACGCCTTGCGCTCCGCGCATGCGCGTTTCTAACAACTTTTCAGACACCTGTTGCTGCTTGCTTAGAAATAACTTTCAATGTCACGATTTTTATCTAATTGACGGCCATGTTGGCCAAATAGTTAATAAAATTATTGTAAATCAAATTTTAAATGTGCTAGTAAGTTTTAATGTG
This sequence comes from Agriotes lineatus, assembly GCA_940337035.1. Lineage (NCBI taxonomy): Eukaryota > Metazoa > Arthropoda > Insecta > Coleoptera > Elateridae > Agriotes > Agriotes lineatus. Next base: position 98,830 of record CALNHX010001417.1, read on the forward strand.
TAACCGGCTAGATGTATGACTAAGTGTAGTTATATCACATGCAGCCCAGCTCTGTAATCTTGGTGGCCTACTGCCCTTTTTATGAATTTGTTCAAATTTGAATATCGTCACATGTCATTGAAAAAACATGTGTTTTGGTTTCCACAAGTTGTTAGGTAAGACCTTCACTTTCAATAATTTTTATAACAACGTTGCTTATTTGTAAATTTTGTCCATAGCCTTTGAAAAAGTATAAAAATAAATATACGAAACGTCAGGCGATACATACAAGTGGTTTTATTTCAATCTAACCATTAAAGCTTGGTACCTGTGCGTAGCACTGAGATTGGAGTTATTCCAAACCCCTATCCCAGTCAAGAAATAACATTTTACTGTGTATGTAACCACACAAGCTGTGAGAGGGACTATCTTTATATATATATATATATATATATATATATATATATATATATATATATATAGGCCCGACACTCCGACTCAGAGTATAGACCGCTCTTTGCATGAGCTCTTCTGATCCTTTATCCTCGCGGAGGATCAGCCCGCATATTCCTTTTTCGATGTGTTCCTCTTTACAGATTGTTGTGCGTCTTAGCTTGATTTGTTTTCTTATTCCACTCATTTCTATCCGCGATCAGCCCTCTCCAGTTATCAATTCCCATAGCTTTAATGTCCTCGGTCACTTGATCTTGCCATCTTGACTTCGGTCTTCCTCTCGGTCTGGTTTCTGTGGGCTTCCAGTCTGATATTTTCCTTATAGTGGAATCGGCGTCTCTTCTCTGAATATGCCCGAACCATTTTAATCTTTGTGCTTTTATTACTTTAACAATATCTTCTCCCTCCATGAGATCTCTAATTTCATAATTCATAAGTGGTGCGTATTCTCCTTGTATTTTCTTAGGTCCAAATATCTTTCTTAATATTTTTCTTTCTAATACTCGTAGCTTTTCACAGTCTCTTTCAGTAATGCACATGGTTTCTGCTCCGTATGTTATAACTGGCCTAATTGCTGCTTTGTAGATTTTTATCTTGGTACTTTTTCTGATGTGCTTGTTCTTTAGTAGTTTATAGTACTTCCAGTATGCTCTGTTTCCTGCTTTCACTCTTTTATTTATTTCTGAGCTTCTGTTATTTTTATCGCTTACTGTCACTCCTAGGTATTTGAAATATTCCACTCTCTGTAGCTTGTAGTCGTTTATCTTCAGTTCTGTAGTGTTGTGCTGGTTTCTTGAACATATGAGGTATTTTGTTTTTTCTGTGTTAATGTTCAGACCTCTTTTTCGGCTTCTCTTGCTAGTTTTTGAAATGTTTGTTCCAGGGTTCGCTTGTCTCTAGCTATCAATACAAGATCGTCTGCATATCCAATAACTTGGGATAAGCTTCGGGTGATTGACTTGTCTAGTACCTAATACCCCAGCATTTAAGCACATAATAATTAGTAACATGTCCGCTTATAAGAGGAAAATATTTAAAAATTTCCAGAATTTTTCTGTCTGCCTCATGTTAACAGAGAGTCCGCGTAATGGAGATGCCCTTGCATTTAAACTACATTGATTCCCGACGGTGTCAAGAAAAATACCCGCTTAATGGAGCGTCCGTTATGAGAGATTTCACTGTATTTGTTAGCTGTTAAGCATTATACCGTCATATATTTACAGTGAAGTGATTTTTAAAAGTGTTGTCTTGGCCATCGGGTCATTATTTATTTGAATCGTGAGATGTTGAACAATACCATCAACTTTCAACGCTTGTATGTTGTTTTGCATTGTAAGTTCAAGTAAATATTGTCGTTGAGTCACCATTTGAGTGATTGTTGAAAATTTTGTTCATGTAACGTAGTTCCTTTGCTTAGAATTTCAAGTCATTACTGTTTGGAATGTAGCCATGTCGTTTGATTGTCATTTTACCGCTGCGTTTGGTTTAAACGTCGCCATTTAACATGACTAACCCCTTTCGCATATATTTTTAACAGTAACCAGTAAATATTTTTATGTTCATTCTACTTGACATATTAATTATTTCAATAGTTTATTGTTAGTTACTTATGTTTTTCACTGGTGTTTGCATGTTTGTGTTTTGTTTCGATTACAAGAGTCCAGACGATTGTAAGTTAATATCACGAATGGTAGGTTGGATTCAGATGTTGCAGTTGCTGCCTCAAGCTATGTCAAGCCAGAAGTAGAAACGTGGAGCATTTACTTCCACGTTCACCTGTGTTGCTGATGTGGCGCATCAACATTTTAACATCTTTTACCTCGCTCACCGGAGTGCTGCCCTAATTCTAAGTTAGTAAAGAACCTGCCCCTTCTCGCTGAGCATCCCTAAAGCCGGACCCTTGTGTTACAGCCCATTGTAACGGGGATTGTGGCTGCGATTTTGGTTAAATTTACTGATTGTGTCGTTAAGAGTGTTTATGTTGGAACTAATTGTTGTTTTTGTCGTTTAGAACCATGTTGTGGCTGTAACAAGCTGGCAGTCCAACGTGGTGCACTGTTTGTGTCGTTAATAACGTTTTTGGCTTTAACAATTTTTTCATTTATAACATAGGGATTATAGATAATATATTAAATTTTTAATAAAAATATTAATCAGTTTCAAATATTGAAATAACACATGTTGTGGACTTGTCTCCATCTGATATAAAACAAATAAGCATTTCGTTTAATTTTTAAATGTTTATAATAGCATCAAACAAATCTAAAAAGTATAATTGGTTCAAGTTTAAATCGTGCCCTGTTAAGTGCAATTCACGATCTTCAGTTAGGGTTAATTTTATAACATTTCTTGGTCCAATAGTTTCTCCTTTCACAATAGTAATAATATATTATTCTTTATTATCATTAAATCCAATAATTCCTTTATTTATAGAGCAAATATTCTTTTCGAATTTGATTTGCATGCTAGCTGTTTAAAAGAATATAATAGGTGCTTACATCATAAAAATCCTTACCCTTGTTTACATTGCTGATTACATATACAGGGTGTTACAAAAATGGTGGGCTGGCTATACATAGACAGTTCTACAACTACAAATAAGCAAAAAAGTTTATGTAAACATATGTCCTAAAATGGTTCGTTTTCGAGATACAGGGCGATTTTAATGAAATTTTCACAGTTTGTTGGTAACTTTATGGGGCATCTTTTGGATCTATTACCGTTCATACAGTAATTCCAGGGGCGCGCTCACGGGGCAACCTGTTAGTGTTTTTGCATAAAAAAATAACACCCACTGTTTATTTGCAAATTTTAAACTTGTTTAAGATGAAGCAACTAAAAACACAACTTTTTTTTCACTTGAGGGTTTTGCGTATCTTGCTTCGTTTTCGAGGTAAAAAATTTGAACAATTTTTTTTACAAATTTTAATACCCTGTACCTCGAAAATGAACCATTTTAGGACATATGTTTATATAAACTTTTTTGCTTATTTTTAGTTGTAGAAACCGTCTATGTATAGCCCGCCCAACATTTTTGTAACACCCTGTATACAGTAATAACCACATAAAACGGAAGAATTCATTTTTGTACTTGTTTGCTATTCCTCACAATATTTTTTCCACTACTTAATAAATAAGTTTAAATTTTTTCTGGTGGAGAAATCCCAAAACTGTCAAAACATAAAATATTTCTTAAATATGGTTTGTTTATGTAACACTTTCAGCGTGGACCATAACAATTAGATGGTTGAAAATGAAATAAATATACCAGATTCATCTTTTCTATTTTTTTTTTTGGTGACATGTCAATTACAAAAACACCTTCTCATTTTCCATTATATCAGATATTTCTACGTTACTTAACCCATTTTTCCTATCAATTTTATTCCTTCTCCATTTGTCTTCAGCTTTGCCTCTGGGCTGACCCTGCCAGTCTTCGAAGTCTTTTTTATGCCATCTTCAGACTTTTTGCCCTAATTTAGTACCTGCATAACCGGCTGCACCTAATCCCAATGCTTCGGCTACAGTTATTGCTGCTGGAATGAAAGCAGTCAAAAATCCACCTATCTGCGTTGGAGAAAATTTGACATCACAATATTTTTTCTTTTTTACATTTTTTAATTTCATCAACCTGTTTTTCTCTTAAGAGTGTTAGGGAGAGGGTTTAGGCAACACACTCCGCTAGGTAAAATTTTCGTAAAAATAAAATCCTAATGTCGGGGATAGCACCTACAAAAATCAAATTGAAGGGACGTTCGCTATTTTATTATAGCGTTGGTTGATATAGAGTCACTGTGCCAACTTTAGATTTTTGAAAAAAGATTTCAAACATCTTATAAATCGATATTTGTATAATTTTACTTAATGAAATATAAAGGAAATTATTGAGATAATGGGAAATGTAAATATGACCTGTCAATTGAACACTTATTAGCAGTTAAATGACGTATAAAAAACGATTTCAAACGAATGCATTCTTTAAATATCCAAGACAACACAATAGTTTAGGGCAAAGGACTAGGTAATTAAAATTGGACAATTTCAGAGACCACTCGAATGATAAAGCAAAAATCAAACTATACAAATCGACAGAACATAATTGGTTTCCGCATATGTTGAAAAAGTATAATAGATTAAAAATCCTTCAAAAGCGCGATGTTTTCAACATTTTTAGGTACGTAAACATGCGTAATGATCCCTAACCAAAATGTTGAAATATTATAAAGGAAAGCGACAATACATTACAAAGCATACATTTCATTGTTTTCTTCCTATAGTTAGGTTAGATTTAGCTTTAAAGCTTTGAATTGATTCAGAAAATAAGAAATGTTTATAAGGCGCCGACCAGTAATTTGAAATGGAAATGTTCTCTTTTTCGCAATAGAGTTCTTCAAGTTCACTGCTGTCATTATTCTCTTCGTCGGAATTTGAACTTGCACTGTGATAATCTGGTTTGTTTTTTGAAAAATCATTGCCATTGGACAATGATTCTGTTTCGGAAACATTATCGTCGTTGTCACTTTCATTGAATGGAAGTTCGTGTCCATTTTCAGATGTGGTATCGAAACAATTTTCATTACTTTCGGAAATGGGAAATTCAGCTGGGAAGGAACTTATCGGAGCTTCAGAATTACAAGTAAAGAACATCACACTATCAACATCAGAAGTTAGGTAACCGACAACTAATGTTTCTGGCTCTGTTTGTAAATGAGCGAGGAGCATCCATCTCCTGGAGAGAATTATATGCATGCTCTTTGATTATACATTATATTTATTACAGAACTTATATTCACTTATCACGTCTATATTCTTATGCGATAAAATGTATACAATGTGGTTTTTCCTAAAAAAAGGCAAAAGCGTTAAAAAGTTTTAATAGTACAAAAATTGTTATTTGTCTACCAAGTGTGGAATAACCGAGTTTTCGCACGTGGCAAACAGTATTTTTTCACAGAGTAAGTTACTTACTCGTACATTAATAAACGTTCACCTTCCTTTGTTCCTGCTTTTGAATTTTTAAAAAGAGTGTTGGAAACTAAGTCATTTCCTAACTATACTTCTAAAAATTGATATGGAGAAGTCGAATTTCTTCCAACAAGTTAGAAAAATCCATATTTTTATCACGAATAAGAACAAAGTCTGGCAATCTTATAAATGAACTACATAAATGACTTAGTTTTGTTGCTATACAGAAATATTCTACATTTAAAAAAAGGTTTATTACAGTGTAAAAGAGCAATTGTCTTGCATTTCCCTATGTTCGCACTAGCCTCTACCAATCTTTATATGTTTCGACGTTATATAAGTACAAGTACTTTTGAAAGAGTATTTTTTAATTAATACCATACGCTAAACCTTACAAAGCACCAACTTCTACACCTCTAGGTAATAAGAAGTTACTGCTAATATATACATTAAGAACAATTTGACAGTTTATTTGTCTATACAATGCCATCTTTAGATTAACTCTGAGATTGTATGGTAGAAGTATCACCTACTCTATGTAATAAAACGGTTTATTTAGTTTTGTCTAGTACTATATTTCTAAATCCCAACCACAACCACACAGTTTCCAAATGTCACAAAAAGGATGCACTACCTATGTTGTTAAATAAATCAAAACGCGGTGTATACATAACATAACATCTAAACAAAAAGTTATCAGCTATTAAATTTATTGTGTCCTAATTTAGTTGTGCCAACAGTATAGAATAGGTACATCATAACGCGACATCTAAAACGACGAAACAAAATCTAAATGTCATTGCCTAACACTCCCAACGAAAATTTGGTATTAATTCAATTTGAAAACAAAAACAAAATTAAATTTATCTAAAGCAAAATTTAGTATCTAGTATAAGCTACTTACTTTGCACAAAGTTGTTTCATAATCATATTTTTACGTTTTCTTGGCCTAGCCAATCGATATTTTCCTTTTGGCATTTTACGAATTGTTTAAATAAACAAAAAACTCTATAAAAGCACTTGTGGGGCACTAACAACTACTGTTACCGATAATCGATACAGAAAGCAAGTTTGAATAAAAGGATTTTTTTAGAAAAATTTGGTATTTATACAGGCCATGAATGTGTTAATTATTACAATCAACGAAGGTCCAAACATCTAATGAGCAAAGGGCAGTGGGGATAATTACGGTACCTTCACAATTTGTCATTTATAGTAATTGTTATTATCAGACAAATGATGTTTTAACATTTCTTTGTAATGGGACAATTTTTCAGGATTTTGAAATCGTTCACGATTACAAGATATTAATCACATCAAAACATTTCAGTGAAACAGTTATACATAGAAGTTTTGCTGTAATAGATTTTCAGCTAAGGTACTTAGTGAAATAATCCGCTTCAGACACAGTTGCCTGCGTATTATTCTTTCAATGCGCACATCAAAAATTCACCTCGCTCACTCTAGTAATGTATGAGCTCGCCTTAGCCGCAAATGATCTATGTAAAGTGAAAGCGGGGAAAGGCCAGCAAAAATTGTAACGGTAGGTTTTAACATATATTCACCTCATCACAATGAGCCTTCGAGGTCTCCTGGCAATGGTAGTTACTGACTAACAATAATTTTGTTTATTCACTAACGAATTAAAACATTCCATACTATGTATTTATTAAGAAAAATTATGTGAACGAAAAACATAAGAAGGCTATCTATAAATAGTTAATTATATTACACCCCAACATCTTCATTACAACTAATAACAACGTATCAGTTGTACTAATATATTTCAGTTAAAATTCGGCAACAAACGTAAGGACGTATTGAGCCAACTCGGGTTATAAATAGAAGGCCCGTCGCAGGTAATAGATTAACAGAAAAGGTACTTAGCAAAATAATCCGCTTTCGACATTACTATACAAGACAAAGTGGTGTATCTACAGTTGCCTAAACATTAGTTTTCAAGGCGCAAAAGAAAAATTCACCTCGCCGGCTATAGAAATCTCTGAGCTCTCCCTAGCCGCCTTAATTTAATAGCTTTATTTGGCTTTTCTGTTAAATCAAATCTTATATTACAATATATTCTTTTTTTTCTTTACAACTTTGGAGTTTCTTTATTTGATTAGGTGATAAATATACTCTATAATCATTCATTTATTTAATTAAAAAATCTACTTCATTTCCAAGTAAATCTTTTCCGAGGGGTTAACCACTTCCCGCAATCTTGTCACAAATTTCTCCGCAATCCCCGAAATCACAACGGAAATCCTCCACAATCCACGCAATCGCTTTGCAATCCACGCAATCGCCTCGCAATCTCTCCGCAATCCACGAAATCGCTCCCAAATCCACGAAATACCACCGCCTCCTCTGGTCTAAAAACATCGTAAAGGTATTACAGGCGGATGGAAAAGTATAACTTCTCCTATCGGATGGTTCCCACTTTCAAAATTGTGATAATAAACATATTTTTGCCAACTGCGTCGCAACTTTGTCCTTCAACTGGATCCATTCAATTTTCAAAAACATATTTTGATTGGTCTTCACAATTTTTTAAATTATGATATATAACATTTACACTTCATTAGGCGCAGATAAAATGAATTTTGGAGCAATTATTAAAATGTTTTCTACTTGTGTAACAGACCTATTTTAAAAAATTATATATCCAAAGCTATTGCTCGATTTCTAGTAATAACAAGAGATATTTTAGACTCATTCCTTGAGAAATTATTAACTATTGAAAAAAGAGTATACATACTTCATTTTGTATGTATGTATGTATGCCTTATCGGTAACCTCATTTTAGCTTGCGGTGTAGAGGTTGGTATTTATTCGCTTGCGTCTGGCGGTGCAATGCTCATCTTGCCTCGGATTCGGTTTACAAAGTTGGAGCGCCCCTTTGGTGCTTGAATATGAATATTTTTAATTTTTAATGAATTTAATACAAAAACGGAGCCGTTTTCAATTATCATTACTGTTTCTTTAAGTACGTGCCAAGGTGCCTACATCCTAATCGGTTAGTATAGTAACTATTACTTACTAAGAAACAGAAAAGACGAAGTAAGTCATGTAAGCGCGAAAAAATCACCTTCCGAGATTTTTTCAGATCTTCCCTTTTCAAGGTCTCTCGATTATGAAAAACTGGTTTTCTCAATTCCGTTTGTCTGCCTGTTGGCGGTATATTTCAAAAACTATTTGTCGAAAGATGACGATATTTTGCATGCAAATTATGTCTGCCTGGCATGAAACCGAGAAAATGTCAGACAAATATATAGGGTGAGCACCTTAAAAAAATAAATGTGTATTTTTGCGTTAACTGAGAAATAAATAAAAGTAATAATAGGCACATAGGTTAGGCTTTACACTTTACAAAAATAAGACCCAACAGATACAGGATAATGTCACAAAAGAGTCAAAACGTTTCAACAATAAAACCGTTCTGTTAAATACAGCCTAGCGTCGCACTCGTACCAGTAGGGCTGCATGGCTTACTGTAACATATCGATGAGGTTAGAATCGCATACGCAGATGATGTAGGTCGAATCCCACCGCCGGTAATCTTTTTAAATTGGTAATTGATGTAATTCGCATGACCAAGTGTTTCGTTTTATTGTATCAGTATTATTGGACTCGTTACGATATTTTTAGCTTTATTTTCCTTTGATTTTTAAAATTGTTTCAAGTCACTTGCGTGGGACGTTAGACTAAAACAATTCCATGACGATTCGTCGGCCCGCTTTTCAATTTGTTTTATTTTCAAATTGATTTAGTTTGAATTACCGAGTGGTCCTTTTATTGTTGCATTATTATTAGAAATGTTAAGATACTTTTACCCTCAGTTGCCTTTGATTTTTCAAAATATTTAGTGTCAGAACTTCCACTTCTTTTGCCTGCAAGTAGTAATATACAAGTAAGAGTAAGTAAGATGCAAGTAATCATTTGTACATAGCTCAGGGTTTATTATTGCCGAAAATGAGACCTAACAGATACAGTTATGTACTGTTTGAGGCTTTCGCGGTTACTCGAATTATTCTCCTTAGCATAGAATTTCGGCTTAGACCGCGTAGTATTTATAGATGAACACCCAGCATTCTCTGGCTTAATGTGCCTTGCACCTTGTAAAGTCGAGCAAAAACCCGCGCGATGGCCATGCTCTTTGGTGGCTCGTGTTGTTTGAGTATCTTGAGAACGAGGATACTTAGGCAGATTTGGCCGTTTTGCTGTTTGTGCATCCATATTCACTAACGTTTCGCAAGACCTTGCAGCTTGCATCATCAGAGTGAAAGTCGCAGTGCAAAACGGCCAAATCCATTAAATTTCGCAATCTAGTCACATTTTTCCTTAGTGGTTAACCCCTCGATCTTTTCATCTAGAATATTCATATTTGCAATTCGCTGATTTATTAATTTTTTAACATTTATATAATCCTAAAGCAATTACTATCTTTACGAAAGTTATGTAGTTTCATGAGATCTTTCATAATTTTAAATTAGTCGTGTTTTCATTAGTAAAAAATGGCCGAGGTCGAAAACAACTTTGGCAGGTGGCTATGTAGATATTTTTGTTATGTGCCCTTTGGAACGCCTGCTATTTAAGATAATACATTCCGCTATACGTACGATGACTTCGACTAAAGAGAAATCACAAGGAGTCAGGAACTAATTTTATTGAGAAGCGTAGGCAATCTGTTTAATGGCATTTGGCTTCCACATCTTTAGCTAATTACGAGACTGTTTAACATTTCTTACTGGTAGCCCAAATATTTATTTATTATATTCCAATAAGGGCTGAAGACAAACGTCCTATAATTCCCAAAGAAACAAATTACTACAATTGGCAGCAATGGAATAAAAAAAAAATACAAAACAATTTAAACACATCAATTAACATAATATAAATTGAAAAACGCAACAGATTCCGTCCAAAGGCTTTTCAGTTACCTTATTTGCACTAATGTTTCGTACAGGGTGGCGAAGGAAGCAGCCTGATAGATTGCGGCGTTCTCAAGTTAGCGTGTTTACAGCACGTGAAATGATATGCTCATCCTTTTTCAATATTCTGTATTTCTTGTAACTGGCCTCACATAAGTTATATAGTTGTGTGAGACCTTTCATATCATTATAAGTTGGTCGCGATTGATTGAGCGGTTGCGACAAAAATTGTACATTTGTAACAATAAAAGATACATTCTTGTACATATAGTCCATTTACTTAACATCTGCACTGTCAGTGTCAAAATTTAAAAAAATGTCTTGACTATACCTCAAAAATAATGGGTTTTTTATTAGACTGTACAGTAATTTATTGTTAAAATGTGAAAAATAGCAGTGGCACAGAATAATATATTCTGTGGCAGTGGTGTCAACATAATGTCCGTTTGACAGTGCAGATGTCAAGTAAATGGACTATAAATAATGAATAAAGTGGACGTTTGAATTTATGAATCCCCTATACAAACAAAAACTGTGCGACATACTGAAAAAAATCACTTGTCGATACTGATTTTACAAAATTTTCTCAAAAGCACTTCTACACTACTGTTTATAATCATGGATTTATCTTCCCAATTTTGTAATAAAACACCTAATTCTGTTCGATATATTTCATAACAAAAATAAATAAAATATACATTAATCAACAATGCCCCGTTCACGCAGCAAACCATTAATATGCAAATTGACGCTGTTGTAATATTTCATTTTTATAATACAATCTTTCGCCTTTTCTACATGATTTTCTCTAAAATAGTTGGATATTTCCTTTCCAATTTCCCCTAAAACAAGTTTATTTCGTTCATTTAACTTCCTAAGTTGGTCTGGGCTGCTCGCATCTTCGACCTGCAACATTACTAGTAAATAAAAGTAACACCCATCGCAGCACCAAAACCTCTTCGTTCAGTTCCATTATAGTCATTAAGAAAGCAGGGTCTGTTACTTTTTGATCTTCCTCTATATTCTCTCCTCGCAAATGCAGCATATGTAGAGCTCGACTCAAGGGGGCTTGTAACGTGTTGTACGCCTTGTTCACAAGTGCAGAGTAGTTGGCCGAAATGGTTTTCTCCGCGTCACTTCTAGAAAAGCACTTGGTTTAAACTCCTGCAGGTTGCTGGCAAAAGTACCTACTTATTTCCGAATTTATCTGGATGCAGAATCGTCTGTAGCTTGCGATACTTGCTTGTCAATAGTTTTTGATCCACTTCGAAATCTTCATTTACGTCGAGCACTTTGAAATAGTTTTCACTGTTATGTGGCTTTTGCACAACACTGCACTTGTCGCATATTAAGTCTGTCGCTAATTGTCTATCTGCACCGCAATTCCAACATTTTGCACTAGTCGAATGTGTACTACGTACGAAATTAAAATGGGGGCATATCCGCTGCTCTGTAAGTTTAGAGAATTGGGTGAAATTTTGCACTAGAGCGTAACTTCTGCACTGTTTTGGGATGCCTTTTCTGTAGTTTAAAATTCTGCAAACGTTTCGTAAGAGGTTAGATTGTTGCATTGTTGAGACTAAAAGGTTAAATGGTATATAAATTTGAGGTTATGTTTTCATGTGTGTAATCTTGAATTAAGTTTTCTGCACACAAACTGTAATAATAAAACATATCGTATTATTATTATTATTATTGCGAAATAAGATTTAAAAATAATAACAGGTGGCAATTTTAGTTAACATTGTATAAGAGTGCAAGTTGTATTAAATAAAATCTTGTGTAGAGATAGAGCATATCCATTGATCTTTACTTTGCAGTTTGCAAGAACTAGAACCCAGAACCAGGGGCGTCTTAAGCGAGGGTGCACGGCCTAGAGGACCGTAGTAGATCTTGGTTACATACCTAACTGATATTTTCAAATTCGAAATTTAGTTTCCCTTTAACAACATTTTAGGGTTGCCAACACTGTCATTTTGACCCGAAGACTTTGGGTTTGGCAATCATCCTTCGGGCTTCGGGTTTTCAATAAAATTCTTCGGGTTAACTAAAGGTTCATACATACATGGATTGCAAAAATGTTTATTCGCAATCACATTGTACTGTGTCAATTTCATGACATGACAACAGCTGGAAACTAGATGATTACTTGAAACTAGCCAGGAAATTATCACATACCCCGAAAAATATTACATACCTGAAGAGTGGGGTGTTTCCATGGTAACAAAACATTGAGTGGGCTGTTTTCATGGTAACAAAAATATTAGCTATAGGTCATTCAGTAAACACAAAAACATATAATTTTTTTTGAAGTTGGCATATATGTAAAATTTGTCTGCTAGAGACTGTGTATTTTGTTTTGCAAAGGTTTCCATACCTGCATAAAGGTGACTTTGAATTTAAAAATGACAATTAATAAATATCATTAATTCAGTGTCAAAGTACATACTATTCTGGAAATTCTTGCCTGAACTTTTATAAAATGTAATAAAAATACTTATTAATAAATGATACATCAATAGTATTCAACACAGTATTTGTTTAACATCCTTAAAAGTAGTTATGACAGATGCCAATTAAATGTCACAGTCTTAACCTATTTGTTTTAGTAACTTTTAGTAAGTACATTCCTAGACAAGAGATGCATTTTGGGAGTACACTCATGAAATTTTAGAAATCAAAGGCCACTTTGTGTTTTTATGTTTAGTGAACAGACTATACATCAAGATATATCTATTAATCAGAATTCAATTGTAGTTATTTTTAAAATTAGATGATTGCAAATAAAATAGTATACATACCACGGTGGAAAGTTTCATCCCTGTCTCGAGATTAAGTTAACCTCGACGCTACGCGTCTCGGTAAACTACCTAATCTCTCGACAGTAATGAAACACTTCCCACCTCGGTATGTAATATACTATTACTACTATTGAAAATTTACAGAACAGAAGTCATTGGCAGAAAGTGGCCAAAGGGACAAAAAAATACAATTTTAGAAAATTTTTTCAATTTTTCAGAAAGATGTAGTTTCGAAATAGTTTACTTAACTTCTAAAATAGATTCTTAAAATGGTATTTAATGGAATATAAAGAATAATTTTGTTCTTTATTCCTATGATTTACAAAGGCCTAAAATTATGCTATGTGTAACAGGCCAGCTGCATCCCTCACCGATGTTTATTTTCATGCTTGAATGTAGAAGTCAAGTTGTATTTCCTATGTTCTATCATTAAATCTAATATTGTATTTTATGTAAGCAAATGTTGGATATAATCTGTGAATTTTAGTTTTCGCGAGGGCAGCAAGAAACATTCTGTACGCGGGACGTGGGAATTTTCAACTCATGCAAATTTAACAAAGAAGACGGCATCCGCACGCAGCCTCTTCTGAGAGCTGCATGGGTTTGTTCGATTCGAAAGAATAGTACGTTAATTCGCTTAAGGCGATATAAGTTAATTTTAAGCTGCCTGAAAGAGTCCGGCAGCCAGTGTTTATTGCAAACAGGGTTAAACTGCACGAACCAACGTTTATAAATTTCGAAAACGCATTTTTCGAGTGTACTTGTAATCACACCCATTGTGCTATATTTCGAAGCTCATTTGAAGCGTCAATTTTGAGAGGCGCCAATTCAACTGCCCTTTAAAGGCCTGTACGCAATCCGGGGGCAGGCTTTGATTTTGCATTTTTGTAACAGTGTAGGTAGTTGGTTACAAAGAAAAAACACTAGTAATGTCAAAAACTTATTATAACTGTCAATGTGTTATCTTATAAGCACTATTATACATAGTAAAAGCTACAATTACTGAACCACCAACATTCAATAAGGTATTGATTTATTTTAAAAATTTTTATTTAGACATGGTTTTTATCTAACTGTACAGAAACGTCATCAAATTTGTATGTTCTAATATGACAATATATTATTAAAAACTTGCTGATGACTTTTGTTTGCAAATCTGTGTTGTAGAAGTTATTATTTATGCTAAACATATAACAGGGATTAACTGTTTTTTTAACATTGCCTAAAAATGCCACCGTTCATACACTTATGAAAGTACCATTGTCCGTGTCAAACAGTGTCACACCGTGGTAAAAATCCTGATGTGCATCCTGCATGCAAAATAGTATATCTCTTTCCCTCTGCTTTAACTTTAGATGGATTACTTTTCAAGTCTGTGGTGTGGGTCTTCCTATACAGACTGGTTCCATTGCGAAATATCCAGTTTCATCCAAACCGGAACATACATTTTTCACTAGAATTTCGAAATTGTAAATATTTCTTTAATAAAGAAGTAATCTTCGCCAAAATTACATTCTTCTCACAAATCAATTTTCTTCCATTCACAATTTTGTATTTATATCCTATATTTTTTAATGTGTTGTATAATTTTGAACGAGTCCTGATATAATTTAGTTCTTGTCTTGCACATCGCAATAAATTATCCAAAGTAAAAAAAAAACGAAAGTTTCTTAATATCTTCCCTGAAACTATAGTCCTCCCAAGTTAAAAATTCTTTTTCCTTTTTTATATTGTCATCCGGTTGTTGCTGGAGTTCTGATTTTGCTTCATTTAGAATATTAAATACAGTTGAATTCAAAATCTAGCATAATAACAAAATGTAAGAAATTTTATAATGGTTTAATTCTTAATACTTACATCAAAGATTTGACCAACTCTTCCAATGATGGCTGTTTTACTTAATTTACCATTGATGTCTTTTATATTAGTAAAACAGCATTTTATAGCCACTTTAGTTTTACTATTAATACAGCTTTTTCATGGTATTTTATTAAACGTTATTGAAGTGTCAACGTGACAATCTCGGGGACCTTGATTTTGACGTTATACGAGGTATATTTTGTAACTAAACTGTTGTACACTGCTAAAATAATATAAATGCACGGCCTGCTCTGAATTATAAAGCAAAAAAACAGACTATATATAAATGTCTTAATGCCAAAAATTATTGCATCAAATTAAAGAGAATTTATGGGCTACCTAGAACTGAATATTCTATTCCTCTAAATTAACTGGTGGAATAACTACAACGGTTTGATTATGAATATAAAAAAAATGTTTTTTTGTTGAGTTTTTGTACGTAATTTATGCGTCGATCAACGCAAAATGTTGTAAATGTTCGTTTTCTATGTACAAAAACACAATAAAGAAGATAATAAAGGACACCTGAACTTATATTCTAATATTAGGTTACTCGTTAAGGAGGATTTTTAATCGCTGGCAGCGATTCCTTACGTTTCACATCGTCTCTTGCTAGTACAGTAAAATTGTCGGAAAATACCCCGTCACCTTAAAAAAATTGACCGCGGCGATTCCTCTTGCCCAGTGGTTTAGGGTCATTAGACAAGTGTAAAACCAAAAAGGCGTCACCCCACGCCTTGCCAAACAGCCGCCATCTTGATAACGATTGAATTTGTTTTTTCTCGCGATCCATTGGTCGCACAGAAAAAGTTATCGAACAAAAAATGTTGGAAATAAAATTCTACACGTTTTTTATCCTTGCCCCGATACCGAGAAGTTGGTATTTCAAACGGTAGAGGGCAACAAAGTTACCAAAAATCTGTTTCCGCCATTCTAGCTCTGTGGGGGTGGTTTTTTCCGAAAATTGCGAATGTGAAAGTTGTAGTGCTTGAAAAAATATGTACAAATCTCTTTTGATAATGAGATTGGTTTAAATAATCTCCGAGTGATAGCCCTTCAAAGTCCGCGCAGCGTGGGAAATGTACGATATACTCCGGTGCAGCGAAGTAACCATTTCTCTTTTGCGAGATAAAATTGTCACGTCACTCAAGTAGTTTCAATGTGAATAGGTTTTTACAACCTACAGAAATTCTACACATTTTTGGTCATTGCCGCGATACCGAGAAATTGGTATAGGTAAAAGAAATGAAAATGATGGGAAAGAAGTATATGAGCCAAGAATGATATCATTTGGCTCAGATCCGTAAAGCTCTTAAATTTGCTGGTGTAATATTTATTATATAATATGATAATTGCAATTGTTTGTAAATTTTGCCACAGGAATGACCAAAATTCAACAAATTGACAATTGCTTTACCACGTGCCATTTCTGCAAAAATAATACAGACACACGACTGTCTATATGTTATTAAACAACAAACAGCTTGTTTCACTTCAACTAAAACATGCTACGGTGAACGAAATTATATTTTGATCGTTTGGGCCAAATGAAATAAATCGGTAATTTATTTTATTTAATTTTGACAGTTTAAAGTGTCATTATTAACTCCATAACCTTCATAAACAGTCTCTGATTCACAAGTGAAATAAAAGTGTTTTAATTCACTAGAGAATTAAAAAAGTTTAATTCACTAGAGAATTAAAAAAGTTTCAATGAAGAACAACATATTTTTGTTATCAACAAATATTTACATTCAATTTAGTGTGCAATATATAATTACTAAAATTTAGATCAAATCGACTATGAACGGGAAAATGTATATCTTAGTTTAAATATTTTTTAAATTTTTTATTCAAAATTTCGTCAAAATTGAATAAAAACATATATACGCCACGTGAATTAAACATTTATTAACTCAAAGATATGATCTCACTCGCACTACGTGCTCGTGAGCTCAACATCTTTTCGTGAATAAACATATGTTTAATTCACTTGGTGTATAATATTTATTAAAGTTAGTGTTTTCCGACTACTTTTTGTAATTTGTTATTGTTAAAGCTGTTATAATACTGCTAAAAACGTCTACAATTACGATATAAGAATATTGACCAAGAAGATTTTCTTTTGTGGGTACAAAATAAAGATACCTGAAAAATCTTAACTGTGCCAAATGATTTGATTCTGGGCTCGTATATTGAAAGTAATTTCTTTTTGCATAAACCCTAAGATATATTGTAGTCTACTCAGACACGTTTTCTTTTTTTGGAGCTGTTTCTTCGTCTTGGTTCGGAGCCTCGGACACAACCGAGTCATTATCGACCATGATAGAAATGTTGCTAAAACTTTTATTGAAAAAAGAGCTCACAACTTGTTATAAACGCAATGTGCAAAATTCTTGGAAATAATCCGGGAATACGATTGCGAGTGCTGTTTCGTGATTGTATTCTGATTAAAAATGGATAATAGTACAGCGATAATGGTTTTCTTTATGTTAACCAAATGGCAGACATGGCACCTCGTTAGTTATAATAAGTGCGGAATATAAATCATTTACATCTCTCCACTTCTCCGCGCTGCGCGGACTTTGAAGGGCTGTCACTCGGAGACTATTTAAATCAAAAACATTATTAAAAGAGATTCATGCATATTTTTTCAAGCACTAAAACTTTCACATTCGCAATTTTCGAAAAAAATCACCCCCACAGCGCTAGAATAGCGGAAACAGATTTTTGGTAACTTTGTCGCCCTCTACCGTTTTAAATACCAACTTCTCGGTATTACGGCGAGGGTCAAAAATGTGTAGAATTTTATTTCCAATATTTTTTGTTCAACAACTTTTTCTGTACGACCAATGGATCGCGAGAAAAAACAAATTCAATTGTTATCAAGATGGCGGCTGATTGGCAAGGGGTGGGGTGACGCCTTTTTGGTTTTACACTTGTCTAATGATCCTAAACCACTGGGCAAGAGGAATCACCGCGGCCAATTTTTTTAAGGTAAAACGACAATTTTACTGTACTATGCCGTTTAATTCTGTTTAAGTAATATTATTGACATTCTTGTAAAATTAATGTTAATTTTCGCGATCGTGGGTATATAGCGCTCTGCAAAGCATCTCGGAACTTCACATAAAGTATGTTTTTTTTTCTATAATAACTGTCAAAGTGTTATAATGTTGGTAGATATGTGATTAAAACGCTAGGAAATTTTTATACCTCGTGTTGGTAGAACTTTTTCAAAATTATGGTGTGTCAATTTTGAATGTCAAAGTTTCTTAATTTGAACTCTTGACAAATTTCTTTTTTAACATGGAATCATCACCATCATCAATAAAATCGGATAAAAAAAGAAAACCAAGAAATATTTTAAATACAAAAATGAAGCAAGCGATATTAAATTATGACATATCTGTCAAAATGACAAATAATTTTTTAGTGGAAGAAAAGAACTAAAACTCTATGTACCAACATTATTAAAACTAGGGACCCTACAGGAATGCAACTTATCCCCTAGAAAGTTGACCTTGAAAATTATTATAGAAAAAAAAATGTACTTTATGTCCAGTCCGTATAAAATGACGTTTATGTCACAATTTAGCAGGCTGACGTTTGTCTTACAATTTAGCAGGCCGTGCACAGAACAATACCTAAGGGCGTGGCTGGTTGTTGAAGAGACGACTCTTAATGGCTGCCTTTTTTAAAATTGACCACACTGTCCTTATATAGCCACTGTAAGCCCCAGGTGCAAGCTGTTCCATTGAAACAGCACAGAATCCAGACTGCAGTGGGCCTGTCTGACATCGCTGGAAGCGACAATTGCTGCATAAACCAAATTAGTGCCGCTTGTAACCTCACAGCGAAATAAGAGCGCCGTCAGCAATTACAACGAATCATTGCGCAACGGCTGGCAAGGTGTCCGCTGTGCTAGAAAGAAGCAGCCCCGGCTATGCATCACGTCATATGCTGACCCGGCAGATTACGTGCTTACACATTGAAGTGCTATTAAGAAACGACAACTTCAGGTGCAACTGATTAGTGCGAACTTAACTCTTGCTCATTTCGCATTGGTGGACTTTGCATTTGCACTATGAATTAAACATTAAGCATTTAATTAAGATATTTTCCTGTGCGCCATTGTTTTGTGCACCTGCTTACATGTATTTGTGTCTTGCTTATTCTCTTACAAATTATATGTATTCATTGTAAACTGTTGGGATTTTATTACCATTGGTGTCTGCATTTGTCAGTACAACATTTCAGGTGCCCACGGGCTGACCTTAAACAATATTAGCTTTTCCTTACCTGCACTGGCAATGTAAAGAGTCTCATAGCACACTGACTGAATCAGCTAGTGAACCTAGGGCATTTTAACATAATTCAGTACATGAAGGGTCGTTAAAGAGGTACCGTTTCACATTCCACCTCTTTCTTAATCAGTTCTTCCTTTATGCGTCTGATTTCTTCCCCATATCTTTTGATTTCGTCGTTGTTCCTCTTAATCTCATTTCTTGTCACCTTGATTTCATTTCTTATTATATTCATTTCTTCGTTGATGATTACCATTATTTTTTTTAAATTTTTTCATGTCTTAGTCGTTTATTTTGTCTTGCTGCGTTTTTATTTCTGTTGTACTGTATCCTACCAGATTTGTTAAACGCGCTAATTTCCTTGAAATTCTGGCCTTGTTTGGTTTAAACTGCGAGCGCAAGGATAGCGTCGCTAGTTTGGTAAATGTTCCTTATCTGCACTGGTTCTTATTAACGAAATTTGAAAGACTGAAGGTCAGGTTTGCGGTTGTTATAGACCCCACTTTTCAGTTACTTGTTGCGTTGATCCTGCCGATTCCCCACTTTTCCACTATCTAAGTCGCTATTAAAACTCTTTTAATTCGCTTGTCCGCGGAGCCTTTTACACAGTTATCGCACCAGACACGTTTTCCCAAATAAGTACAATATATCACAAATTCGTTAAAACCCTTCACCATACAAATATTTCTTCTTCTTCGTTCCTATTCGGTCCTCAAAGGATCATAGGGCGTCCGTTTGACGTTTCAATGAAATAAAGTTAGCACAAGGTAGTCAGCCTTGCCATACAAATATTTACTTCCTTACTTAAGTAGAGTACTTATAGGCGTTCTGGCTCAAAATGTGTCATTGCGCAGGTTCTCTGCGCAGGTTTCTGCGCAGGTCTGCGCGCGCAGGATTGTCAAGGTCGTTGGTCTAGCCGGGGTCAAGGTCATGGGCCTAGTCCGACCGGATGTGACTCATCGTCTGAGTATGCTGACATGTCTATTCTTGCAGGATGTTATCAGTAGAACAATGGCATCCATTGTTTTAAAATCAGCACGAAATTCGAGAACAATGAAGGTATTGTTGTCTGGAGATTAAAATGTGCAAAGCTGGTAAATAGAACAATGACATCCATTGTTTTAAAATCAGCACGAAATTGGACAATAAAGCCATTGTTGCCTGGAGATTAAAATGTGCAAAGCTGGTAAAAATTCAACAATGAAAGCCATTGTTTGAGAAATCTGCACGATAATTGAACAATGAAGTCTTTGTTGTCTGGATGAATTTTTGCTGACCTCCATTATCAGATAAACAGGATGTTATTGTCTGGCAGACAGGCAGACAGACAGGCAGGCAGACAGCTAAACGACTAGACAGCTGGACAGATACACAGGTAGACAGGCAGACGGACAGACAGGCAGACAGACAGACAGACAGACAGAAGGTTTAGGCGGAGGTTTAGTTAGTTTTAGAGAAAAGTAGAGTTGATCAATTTCAGCGACAATGCATACATGTCCATTCTTGCAGGATGTTGTTAACAGTAAATAGAATAATGGCATCCATTGGAGAACAATGAAGCTATTGTTACGCTTATCAAAATTTTCTCAGGCTCGACCGGATGTGACTCATCGTCTGACAGACATGTCTATTCTTGCAGGATGTTGTTGAACAATGGCATCCATTGTTTTAAAATCAGCACGAAATTGGACAATGAAGCCATTGTTGTCTGGAGAATAAAATGTGCAAAGCTGGTAAAAATTCAACAATGAAAGCCATTGTTTTAAAATCAGCACGATAATTGAACAATGAAGTCTTTGTTGTCTGGATGAATTTTTGCTGACCGCCATTATCAGATAAACAGGATGTTATTGTCTGAAGCTTCAGACATGTCCAGACATGTTTGAGAAGCTGTTAAAAATTGAACAAAGGAACCCATTGTTTGAGGAAAATCTACACAACAGCTAAATTGAATGCTGCCTTTGTTTAAAATTTTTTGCTGACGCAGGCCTCCATTATCAGCTGCGACGATGAATAAATAGACCGGCTCGGCTGTTGCAAGAGTTAGTATTACAACCGCACGCGCGCGAACATGTCTGCGACAGACAACGTTACCGAATTAAGTTCGAACTCAATAAAAACCATCAGAGACGCGATAGCGATTGTAAAATATAGTGATGAGGCTGACAAATGGATTAAACATGTAAATAAAACCATTTTAATTGTTAGTCGATTTATAAGTAAGCATAGTTTTAAAAATGAAAATCCATTCAGGCTAGAGGCAAATTTAAGTTTATTAAAGGGGCAACGGCAATTATTGCGAAATTTAAAAGCAAAATTAGTAAAGAAGGGAGCGGGTGTAGGGAGTGGTCAACAACAACAACAAAAGAACAAGTTGGTATGGGAAGATGTAGAATCTTGTTTTAACAGTAGAATAAGAACAGGTATGATTGTAAATTTAGGTTATAAGGAACCACAAAAATTTCTTGCAAAAGCATACAGAAGTTTCTCAATAAAAGTAAAACAAATTATAAAAGATAAGTTAATGCTTAAAGCTAATGTAATATTTAGTGCATATTTTATAAAACCTAGTAGTGGCGAGATAGATTTAAAAACGTTTGCTACTAAAAATGAAAAAATTGATTCTGGCACCAATTTAAAAGAGTGGTATGCGACTAATGTTGAGAATAAGTTGTTGACGAAATTAGAAGATTTTCAAGAACGTGATTCAGGTTGGAGTTTGCTGGAGATATTACATTTAAAAGTAAATTTAAATCATTACACACCATTAACAGTAGGTAAATATATTGAGTTACCTCAAGATATTAAAAATAAAAAGGCTGTCATTAACGTAAAAAATGATGATGAATATTGTTTTTTGTGGTCGGTAGTGTCAGCATTATATCCTGCAAATAAGCATTCTGATAGAATATTTACATATCCACATTTCAATGAAGTTTTAAAGTACTCGGGACTAGAATTTCCAATGAAATTAAAAGATATATCAAAATTTGAAACAATGAATGATTTACGTATAAATGTATATACGTTAGAAAGAAAAAACAAATTTGGTAAAAATTCAGTATTGCCCATCTATATTAGTAAAAATACTCAAATTAATAAAGATGCTATACATTTACTAATGATATCCAACGATGAGGGGCAGTTCCATTTCTGTTGGATAAGAAACTTATCTAGATTGGTTACAACTCAACTTTATTATGTGATACGTGTTTAAATCATTTCGTAACTAAAGAATCATATTTAAATCACATTAGAAATTGTAATAGTGTAAATGAAACTAAAATCAAAATGCCCGAAGAAGGTACAACAATAGAATTTAAAGACTATAAATATCAGGAAAAAGTACCATTTTCAATATACGCGGACGTGGAGTGTGTTTTAGAGAAAGAACAGAACGTTGTTTCCGAAAATGCAGGGGTTTATCAAAAACATGTTCCATTTAGTATTGCATATTATTTAAAATGTTCATATGACGATAGTTTATCTCAATTTAATATATATCGTGGTGCCGACTGTATGGAATGGTTTGTAAAAGAATTACAATCTATAGCATATCAAGTAAATAATATACTGACAAATATACAGCCTATGAATATTAGCCAGCAGGAAAACGATTCATTTCAAAAATCGGTATGCTGTTACATTTGTAAACAACCTTTCACCGACAAAGACGTGCGTGTACGTGATCACAATCATCAGACAGGTGAGTATAGAGGTAGTGCTCATCAACACTGTAATCTTAACTATAAAGATGCACATTATATTCCCGTTCTTTTTCATAATCTCAGCGGTTATGACGCTCATTTTATTATAAAACCATTGGCAAAACTGATTATGGGAGATATTAAATTGTTGCCTATAAATAAGTAAAAATTTATATCATTTACAAAACATGTGGATGGTACAAATATTGATTTCAGATTTTTAGACTCGTTTCGATTTATGCCTAGCAGTTTAGAACAATTGTCATTAAATTTACCGAACAATTTAAAAATCATTACACGTAAATTTTGCAAGAGCCAAGAAGAATTTGAATTACTACTACGTAAGGGTATCTTTCCATACGATTACCTAGACAATTTTGAAAAGTTGAATGATAAGTCTTCCCGACAAAACGCAATTTTTTAGTCAGCTGCATGGAACAGCCATTTCAGATGAAAATTATGAACATGCACTGCGTGTTTGGAACACATTTAATATGCAAACTCTAGGTCAGTATGCTGATATGTACCTTACAGTTGATGTTCTACTCTTAGCTGATGTGTTTGAGAATTTTAGAGAAAATTGTATGAAAACGTATGGATTAGATTCTCTACACTTTTACACAGCACCAGGATTGGCATTTCAGGCAATGTTGAAAACTACTAAAGCTAAACTTGAGCTGCTGACAGATTTAGATCAACTGTTGTTCATAGAGAGGGGTATTAGGGGAGGGTTAGCACAGTGTTCGAATCGATACGCTAAAGCTAATAATCGATATATGGGTGAAAAATATGTAGAAGCCGATCTTGGATCGTATATCCTATATGTAGATATTAATAACATGTACGGAGCCGGGATGTCTGAATATCTACCGTATGGAGGGTTTGAATGGGTAAATGATTTAGATATTCCTAAAATTGATCATTTAAATACTCCGGAAGATTCTGTGAAACAATAAGAAAGCCGACCTGCGATTAATTAATAAAATAAGCAATGGTAGTAAAAATCGCAGATCAACCCCCCTACCATTTATACACCACGGCAGCTCTGAAAAACTCTTACTTACTCACCGCGATGGCCGACTAGCTCAAATATCGGCGGCCTTAGATCGTAGGTTCAGATCATCAGCTATGTACCCTGGAATGTCTTCAAAAAAGGAAAGGAAAATGGAAATGGGCGCCCCACGTTGGGCGCCAGTGAAACAATAAGAAAGCCGACCTGCGATTAATTAATAAAATAAGCAATGGTAGTAAAAATCGCAGATCAACCCCCCTACCATTTATACACCACGGCAGCTCTGAAAAACTCTTTCTTAACTCACCGCGATGGCCGAACTAGCTCAAATATCGGCGGCCTTAGATCGTAGGTTCAGATCATCAGCTATGTACCCTGGAATGTCTTCAAAAAAGGAAAGGAAAATGGAAATGGGCGCCAGAAATCAAAAGAATTCAAATAACAAGAAGAAAAATAAATTACAAGTGACTAGCGTTTAATTAATAATTAATAAAAGTTTTGAAATGTCAGTAATCAATAATCAGGATAATTAAAATGTAAATAATGTAATAACAAAATTGTGTATCTTAACTGAAGGTTTCGACAGGCATAAAATTAAGAACCCCTTTCGGGTTATTTTAAAAACTTTACAAAAAACACTCGTGGGATAAGCTTATCACAGTCATCTAATAAAACCTTCTGTTAGGCTATTGAAAATAAATAGCGTGACTGTACCTTTTACAGAGGGTCGAAATACACATCAAAATAGCAACTTTAAAAACTGAGCATAAAACTTTAAATATTAAAATAACAGGATGTATGAAATTGAACATTACAGGTTAATAATGGCAAAACGTATGAATTTAAATTTTAAATATTGACGGGTTTAAAATACACAGATGTAAATTTCTGGTATTGAAAATAAGTCGAAGTAATATAAATCTCGGAGTAGCACTAACTAACCTCGAAACGTAAGCTGGACGTGAACGGCAATAATCATTGTTGAAGTCGCCGGGGAAGCGCCGAAAATTGCTGCAATAGCATCTTCAAACGGCAGCAAATACGCCGGACCCAGCAGGTGTCGAAAATGCGATAAGACTTGGCCTCCGAGATAAACTCGTTGTTGAAACGGATAATTAAGATTAAGAGCTAAGAAAGATATAATTAGTATGGAGATAATAAAACAGAAAAAGCGCAATCGTACCTGATTACAATCAGCCCTTAGAAAATACACTGCTCGTTGAAATTGGTTGAGCGCACGTAATTCGACATAATTAAAAACAAGGCTTAGCCGCGCCGGTATCGGCGGGCTCAAGCGAAGACAGCAAAGTGCCCGGACGAAGAATTTCGTTTCCTCGAGGAAGGCTCGCACTCTGATAAGAGATAGCGCGGGTCAGAGAGGGCATTGCGCAAACGATAAGAACTTGATGTAGGTACAAAATACGTTGGTTTGGAAAATTGAAAAATTTGAAATGCAAAAGGAATTATAATTTAACTAAAAATATACAGGTTAAGCCTGAAATAATTGGATAAATGGCGAAACAATTAGGCAAAGCCAAAAAATTGTTTCATCTGAAACAGGCTATATTTATGAAGTCGATTTAGAATATCCTCAAAATTTATTTGAACTTCACAAAGATTTGCCTCTATGTCCTGACCATTATACACCGCCAACATCCAAACAATCAAAATTGACAACCACTTTATTTAAAAAAGAAAACTACGTAATACATTACCACAATCTGCAGCAAGCTGTAAGTTTAGGGCTGAAAATTGTAAAAATTCACAGAATATTAAAATTTAAGCAATCAGCTTGGCTTAAACCATACATAGATTTAAATACAAAATTAAGACAAGCCGCCAAAAATAATTTTGAAAAGGATTTTTATAAACTTATGAATAACGCTGTATTTGGCAAAACTATGGAAAATGTTAGAAAATACAAAACAATAAAATTAATTTCTAAATGGGAAGGTAGGTACGGAGCCAGTGCATACATATCAAAACCAAATTTTCACAGATGTACTATTTTAGATAAAGACTTGGTACTTATAGAATTAAATCAGTTGGAAATAGTTTTTAATAAGCCAATATACGTTGGATTTTCAATCCTAAATATTTCAAAAATTTTAATATACGATTTTCATTACAATTATATTAAACAGAAGATGGGTAATCAACAGAGTCCGTCAAAATATTCCCGTATTTTTTCAAAATATAGCATAGCAAAATGGCATTTATTTTTTCAAAATATGGCATATAAAATAGCACTTATTTCAAAATAAAGCATACAAAATGGTAAGTGTTTATTTCAAAAAGTTGAAATTTTAGAAAAAAATTCACCAGTAATATTAAAAATCCCACTACACAAATACAAAAGACAAAGCAATCTGATGGGGCACAAGGTAAATAAGTGGAACGTAGGTATCCGAGGTGCATTGAAGGGAAGGGGGAGAGCGCGGGGTTGTTGTCCGAGGTGCATTGAAGAAAAGGGGGAGAGCACGGGGTTGTTGTTGACGAGTGGACGTAACGGGATACTTACCTGAGCGTTGAGGCGCGCAACGAGCGGTCACCCCCGCCCCGGGTCATTGACCTTAGTACCTGGCACTTACCAAAACTTCTGCATTTCTATTTTGAAATTTGTAAGCTTTTTTGTTGTGAATTAGCCACATAATATTGATTTTGATTGAAATATAGCATTAAAATGTGGCATTTATTCAAAATATAGCATTTATCATGAAAAAGGGCATTTTATAGCATTTATGGCACCAACAAATGTGGTTCATTCCACCCATTACTACGTGAAACGCCTAAATACGAAATCTGGCCCTAAAGGAACCCACAGTAAGAAACATGGCAAAATGGCATTTGACGGACTCTAGTAATCAAGCAAAACTGCTGTACACAGACACTGATAGTCTCATATATCACTTTACCCTTCCAAATATATACGATTTTATACGGGAAGATATTCACAAATTTGATACAAGCGATTATCCTCCGAACAATCCATATAACCTTCCACAAGTTAATAAAAAAGTAATAGGTCTAATGAAAGACGAAATGAGTGGTAAAATAATTACCGAATTTGTTGGTCTACGTGCAAAATTGTATGCTTTCAAAACATTAGAGGATGCTGAGAATGGAGAATTTAAAATTTCAAAGAAAGCTAAAGGTATTACCAGAGCTGCTTTGAATAGAATTACATTTGAGGATTACAAAGACTGCCTGTTTAATAACGGAACAGTATTTTGCGATCAGAGAACAATTAGATCAAAAACTCACAACGTATTTTCTTTAAAACAAAGAAAAAAGGCTTTAGACCCACATGATGACAAAAGAATAGTAAACTGTATGTATACTGACACTTTGCCTTGGGGTTACTGCCCACCAACCACATTATAAACAACAGCTCTCTCTAAGATATCTCAGTCTGCAAAATGTTACCGTCAAATTCAAATAGACTGTGGTTGAACAAAGATCTGTATGTTAAAAATAAAGAAATCTATAATTTCCATTTACGTAATGCTATTGGACGTAACGACTTGCAAACTTTGAAGTATATATTACACAAAATTGGTATTGCTATACCGAGCAAAATTCTTATTTGGGCTACTCACTTTAAAAGTGTTGAAACCGCTATCGTAAATGAAATTTTAAAAACTATGTTAGCTGCCTTTAATGTTATTAGGGGAATTATTAACGAAGTAAGAAGAGGAGAGTTGAAAATTAATACTGAAACAGATCTTAATTTAGTCCTTTCAAAATTACCGT
The DNA here is from genome assembly GCA_940337035.1 of Agriotes lineatus. Taxonomy (NCBI): domain Eukaryota; kingdom Metazoa; phylum Arthropoda; class Insecta; order Coleoptera; family Elateridae; genus Agriotes; species Agriotes lineatus. Next base: position 126,598 of record CALNHX010001417.1, read on the forward strand.
TACAGAGCATTACTTCCTACGAGCAGCATTTTCTTATTGAAACAATATCATCTGGCTCTCGAATCGAATTTGCAACTGACGAGCAACAGCAATATCCATATTTTCTTCATGATGCTGTCTTTGAGGCTGCTTATTATGCCCACAGCAAGTTTATAGAAGACGTGTTCGAATATTTAAATACTAACCATATAAGTTATATATTTCAGCCTAGCGTTGTACACCGTTACCACACAGATATTTTTAAATGGCTTGAGGAAAATATCAGAAAAGCTCAAAATCGTGAAGCCGTTGGTTGGAGAAGCGGTCCATGTTCCGGTCCCTGGCGTTCAACAACACCTCAAGATTATATCGATACTTACACATTGTTAAGTTCTGTTTCCCTTATGTATAAATAAGATGTGTGTATATTAATTGAATAAAGCATATATTTAAGTGTACATTTATTCTCCCTCTCCTTGTCAAGTTTTGCTTTGTATATGAGATAAATACGGTGTATATATTAATGAAATAAAACACATATTAAAAATAAAATGTCTTTTATTTTAATCTTTAATAATTACATGTATAAGTTTATTACCTAACCTAATTTCTATCTTTATGGGATTTAAATCTAGAGGCAGTGTTGGTTCAGGAAGTGTAAAACTATATGTTGCTTGAAACGAAGGAGGTGGTGGTGGTGACGTGGGTTGTGGTGGTGGTGACACCTGTTCCAGTTCAGATTGCTGTAGTGGTGCGCACCCTTCAAAATTTTGTGTTGGGCTTAACCACCCCTGAATGTTGACACAATTTATACAGCTGCAGCCCTCCACCTTTGTTATGTTAGACGACCAGGAATGTGGTTGTCCCATTGGAGGAGGTGGAGGAGGAGGAGACTCCATATTTTCTTCAGTCTCACTCCAGAGTATAACCTCCTCCTCTTCCTGGCTCCACGGATCGTCAGCCCATGAGTCAAAACCCCAACTATGATTTGAGAAGCAGTCTTCGGTCATTGTTATCGTAAAACTAATATTTCTATGATTAGTATTCTTATATATATATAATATTCTGCCCTACCTTACACCGGCTGCAGGAAGTGTTTGCGTAAGCTATAACAGGTCTGGACAAGTCTGAACATGTCTGAACAAGTAGACAGCAGATGCGATAACTGCGATTAATGGTTTTGATTATACCACTTGTGCAAAATGTGAACATTTTGTATGGCACATTGAACCCGTTGTGAACTAGTTTGAATCTGTCAGTCTAACTGTCTAGCTGACTGTCTACCTGTTTACCTGTCTAGCTGTCTATCTGTCTACCTGTCTAGCTGTCTACCTGTCTACCTGTCTAGCTGTCTATCTGTCTACCTGTCTAGCTGTCTACCTGTCTAGCTGTCTAACTGTCTACCTGTCTACCTGTCTATCTGTCTAGCTGTCTAGCTGTCTACATGTCTACCTGTTTACCTGTCTAGCTGTCTATCTGTCTACCTGTCTAGCTGTCTACCTGTCTACCTGTCTAGCTGTCTAACTGTCTACTTGTCTACCTGTCTATCTGTCTATCTGTCTAGCTGTCTAGCTGTCTACATGTCTAGCTGTCTACCTGTCTAGCTGTCTACCGCTTACATACTTGCGCCGATAATGAAAACGAATCAGTTCGACAATGTCGAGAGATAAGTTCGGTCGTCACATTCAGCACAGAAATCTACACTTTTACGATGACTGTGAATATTTTAATCTTCAGCATAAACGATTAGCCAATCTTCTATTGGAAGAGGATGCTGTCAACAAGACCCTCCTTAACAAAGAACTTAATAAGATTATTTATCGACTTTCCAAACACCAAAACTCTGCCAGTACAAATATAGAAATAGCAAATGAAATTATTGCAGACATTCAAGCTGAAATTGATCAACTCTACTTTTCTCTAAAACTAACTAAACCTCCGCCTAAACCTTCTGTCTGTCTGTCTGTCTGCCTGTCTGTCCGTCTGTCTGTCTGTCTGTCTGTCTGTCTGTCTGTCTGTCTGTCTGTCTGTCTGTCTGTCTGTCTATCTGTCTATCTGTCTGTCTATCTGTCTGTCTGTCTGTCTGTCTGTCTGTCTGTCTGTCTGTCTGCCTACCTGTCTGTCTGTCTGTCTGTCTGTCTGTCTGTCTGCCTGTCGGTCTGTCTGTCTGCCTGTCTGTTGTCTGTCTGTCTAGCTGTCTACCTGTCTACCTGTCTAGCTGTCTAGCTGTCTACCGCTTACATACTTGCGCCGATAATGAAAACGAATCAGTTCGACAATGTCGAGAGATAAGTTCGGTCGTCACATTCAGCACAGAAATCTACACTTTTACGATGACTGTGAATATTTTAATCTTCAGCATAAACGATTAGCCAATCTTCTATTGGAAGAGGATGCTGTCAACAAGACCCTCCTTAACAAAGAACTTAATAAGATTATTTATCGACTTTCCAAACACCAAAACTCTGCTAGTACAAATATAGAAATAGCAAATGAAATTATTGCAGACATTCAAGCTGAAATTGATCAACTCTACTTTTCTCTAAAACTAACTAAACCTCCGCCTAGACCTTCTGTCTGTCTGTCTGTCTGCCTGTCTGTCCGTCTGTCTGTCTATCTGTCTGTCTGTCTGTCTGTCTGTCTGTCTATCTGTCTGCCTGTCTGTCTGTCTGTCTGTCTGTCTGCCTACCTACCTACCTACCTACCTACCTACCTACCTGTCTGTCTGTCTGTCTGTCTGTCTGTCTGTCTGTCTGTCTGCCTGTCTGTCTGCCTGTCGGTCTGTCTGTCTGTCTGCCTGTCGGTCTGTCTGTCTGTCTGTCTACCAAATTTATAGACACTGATAATGGAGGTCATTAACTACATCTGGTGTAGACCCCATTCATTTTAGCAACCTTGTACACTCCCAGATTTTCTCCGTCATAAACACTGATTATAATTTGAAATTCCCGCCAAAACCTAGACAGAATTTGAATTTACCGCCAAAACCTACGCAAAACTTGAATTTTCCGCCAAACCATCGCCAGACCTCCGCGCAGACTCCCGCGCAGACCTACGCAGAAACCTCAGACAACCGGTTTATTTTTAGCAACCTTGCACATTCCGAGACGATGACTCACATCCACAGGTCTGGACAGGTCTGACAAAATGTTTTTAAACAAGTTTGAGATTTGCTCTTATACATCTGATTTTTAACCAATCTAGATAAGTTTTTATCCGGCAAAATTACACTGTCCCTCACCATTGAGTATAGCATCCTTATTAATTAGAGTATTTTTACTTCATTTTACTACTATAAAGGAAGTATTGGATTCACCCCAAAAATTCGAAATTGAGTTTTCAACAGATCTTCACGTTTTAGAGTCCCCTGATCCCAAAAAACATATTTTTTTTCATTGGTCTGTCTGTGTGTCTGTCTGTGTGTCTGTATGTGTGTCTGTCTGTGTGTGTGTCTGTGAACAGAATATCTCAAAAACCAAAAGAGGTATGGCATTGAAACATCATATATAAGTTTTGTGTACTATGTAGATGAGACAGCAAGCTTTTGAAGAAAATCGCATAACCGGAAGTAGGTGTTTACTCTTGTGATTTTTCAGTTTTTTTCGATTTTTTCAAAAACGGCTCAAACGATTTTTTTTAAATTTTACATTTTTCTTACATTTTTAATGTGTATTGATGTGAGATAGGTGATTTTCCAGTTGAATACTTCTAAAGTGAGTTTCTTTTGTTTTTTTTTCTATTTTTTTTATTAACTCCTATTTTAAATAAAACACCCGGTATATTATTACATTTTTGAATTCACCTTAAAATTCTAGAGAAAATTTGTCTCTTCAACTAAAACTCGATTTTGTACCGTTTTTGTAGAATTTGTAATTTTTGAAATTTTTTAACAAATGGTTAAAAATTAAAAATGAAATTTTTGACTAATTATAAGATCACTGTAAAAGGAAGTTGTGTGAGTGTATCACACCAGATTTTTTACTAATATATTGCGGTAATCTAATAGCTTTTACTTGGCTTTATTTTATTTAATTCTTATTCTCTGGGTTTTATTTTAAATTTTGATATCTTACCTTTTGCGCACAGTCTTTAGCATTGTAATAACCTAAGTTATTCGACTCTAATCGACTATTAAAATCAGATTAAGACATAAACCATGAATACCGGATATAGGACAATTGTATATATTAAGTAATTAATAACTGCCTGTATCATGCGTTTAACAACTTTGTTAATAATATTAGTTAATTCAATTTTAGATTAATATTACTGTCTGTTTATATCTTCTTGTCGTCAGAAATCTCTGCTACAACTATGCTCGTTGCAACAAAAAAAAACTGGACTATTTACAAATACCGTTGTAAGAAATCGAAATTCCAATGATAAAACTACAGCACCACTCTTTTTAGGAACAATATTTTAAACTGCTTTTTATTTTTGTAGTTATTGAAAAAATGTAGTTAAAACATATAGTGCTGTGGCGTCGGATTTCGTAACATTCTTAGCCAAGGTGCTAACACAAGAACAAAGAAGGTGTTTGTTTTTGCGATATGCGGAAGTTGCCGAATCGGATAAACTGAAAAATGCTGACGATTATTTTATCGCTCCTGTTTTGTATTATAAAAATTCTGCTGTCTAAGACTCCGCTTCCTACCAGAGTTTACTGCTGGAATGTGTATAAGATTGGCTAAAACTACATCAAACTTTTAACCTGGAAGAGTATTTTTTACTAATATATATGTATTGCTGTTCGATATTTGACAAGGCCCGGTTTACAAGTTTTCTGTCTGTCTGTCAGCAGTGCTTTCGAACCTATCGAATCTAAAACTTGTATCTTACGTAAAAGAAAACAATATGCAATTAAATGGTACTGTTGCTAATATCCAAAATTTTTAACTCCGAACTGTAACCTGTAAATCTCTACAGCATAATAATATTTCTTTAGAAACTTGCTAATTGCTAAAGTGAGGGGGTGCTGTACATAAATCCAAGCGAAATAAATAACTATCAGCTCAATTTCGAGACTGTGTATTTAATAAAGTACGGGAAAAAAACACATAATATTTACTTTGCTTACAAACAATATTGAGGATTTCTCTCAATGTCTCCAACACTTTTGTATTTTGTTAAAGACTGTTTACTAACTGACTGTTAATAACTATCAAAATATGCGAGAGACTATCAACTACCAGATCCCAGTCATTCGTTTCAACGTTTTCAACAAATAAAACACAGGATATTTCATAAATGTCTTTATTATATACATCATATGGTATTTCTAAAATATTTGTTCACTCTACAGTTAACCCTATTTCTAATCGTCTTTAGCATAGCAGGCGCCTCTTTAAAGTAGTCACAAACACTTTTAGTTTTCATTACGTCTATGCACATTTGTAACATCCTCTGATCGTCATTATCAAACAGTAGTACGTCGGAATCGTAGCGGAATTTATTAAAATGTATTTTACCACTAATATGCGCTTGAATAATCTTATGTGATGAATCGTAGATTTTGTTATCGACCTCAATCCATACGTGAAATGTAGGTCTTGCACCGTCATAAGCCATAGTACCCCATTTCAGTTCTGGTTTTAAAGGTTTGAATTTTAGTAGTTGTTCGAATAACATCAAACTTGCCGGTAAACACACCCCGTACATATTTTCACTTATGAACTCTTGGGATATAACATCACAAATCAGACCTTGTATAGACACCATGATGACGATACTGAGACATATTTGGTTGAATTTCGATATATACTATTAGGCTACAATGGCTTCATACAATTAATCCGGTTTATTTTTTAGCAACCTTGCACGTTTCTCAAACAAAGACAGCATTCAATTTAGCGGTTGTGAGGATTTTTTCTCAAACAATGGGTTCCATTGTTCAATTTTTAACAGCTTTGCACATTTCTCAAACATGTCTGGACAGGTCTGAAGCTTCAGACAATAACATCCTGTTTATCTGATAATGGAGGTCAGCAAAAATTCATCCAGACAACAAAGACTTCATTGTTCAATTATCGTGCAGATTTCTCAAACAATGGCTTTCATTGTTCAATTTTTAACAGTTTTGCACATTTTAATCTCCAGACAACAATGGCTTTATTGTCCAATGTCGTGCTGATTTTAAAACAATGGATGTCATTGTTCTATTTTTACCAGCTTTGCACATTTTTTAATCTCCAGACAACAATGGCTTCATTGTCCAATGTCGTGCTGATTTTAAAACAATGGATGTCATTGTTCTATTTACCAGCTTTGCACATTTTAATCTCCAGACAACAATGGCTTCATTGTTCTCGAATTTTGTGCTGATTTTAAAACAATGGATGCCATTGTTCTACTGATAACATCCTGCAAGAATAGACATGTCTGTCAGACGATGAGTCACATCCGGTCGAGCCTGAGAAAATTTTGATAAGAGTAACAATAGCTTCATTGTTCTCCAATGGATGCCATTGCTCTATTTACTGATAACAACATCCTGCAAGAATGAACATGTTTGCACCCCAGACGCTCGAGCGTGAGAAAAATTTGATAAATCTTGTAAAAATTTCAAAAACTACACTTTTAACCCAAAAAAAATTCCCGGAAGTGCCCCCTTGGCCTAGGCATCCCCTCGAGCGTGGGAAAAATTTCAAAAACTACACTTTTAGCCCAAAAAAATTCCCGGAAGTGGCCGAGGTCAATGACCCCGACTAGGCCAATGACCCCGCCCACCGACCTTGACCTAGGCTAGATCCGTGACCTTGAAAAAGTTCAAGGTCAAATGTGGCCAAGAACCCGTGTAGGTACTCTACTTACTTACTTACTTACTTAATCGCTCCTCTTTCTACCTTAATTCAGGTGTAGAGGTTCTCTTCTTCTAATTCTTTGTAATTTTTCTCCATTCTTGTCTGTTTCTGGCTATTTCTTCAGCTTGGGTTCATGTTAGGTCTCTGTTTTGTATTATGTTGGCCATCTGCTCATTCCACGTGTTCCGAGGTCTTCCTATTGGCTTCTTCCCTGTTACCTTCATCTGCCAGATTGCTTTTGTTGACTTTTCAGAGTTCATTCTTATGAGGTGACCCCACCAGCGAAGTTGACGTTGCTCTATTGTTTTATTGAGGGTTGTTGTTCCTAGTCTTTCTCTAATCACGCTATTTCTGATCTTATCCTTTATTCGCACCCCTAGTACCTTCCGTAGATATCTCATCTCCATTGCTTGTAGTCTACTTTTGTGTCTTTCGTTTAACACCCACGTTTCACTCTCGTACATTAATGTCGGATTGAACACCGTTTTAAACACTTTTATTTTAGTTTCGCGTGAGATTTCTCTTTTACACAGAAAATTTTTATCTACGGCGTAAAATAGTTTATTTGCACTTGCAATGCGGTTGTTTATCTCTCCATCAATTTTCCCGTTTTCTTCTACTGTGTGGCCTAGATACTTGAAGCTTCTTACTTGTTCTAGCTCTGTTATTTACGGTGATTTTTACTGGGTACGGATCTCTAGCTATTACCATGGCTTTTGATTTATTGGAGTTGATTTCTAGATTTTTCACTTGTAGTGCGGTGTTCCATATGTTTATATTATGTTGTAAGTTTTCCTCGTTGTCTGCTATAATTGTTAGGTCATCTGCATAAGCTAGGTTTGGTAATCTTATTGGTTTTAGTCTATAATATCCCCATGTTCGGTTTTTTATTTCTTCTGTACATTTGGTCCATTAGTATTATAAATGGATATGGGCTCAATGCTCTTCCTTGTCTAATACCTGCTGTGGTTGTGAACTCTTCAGATTCAATATTTTGTGTCCTTATTATGTGTCTTGTATTTTTGTAAATACTTGCTATACTTGCTATTAGTTCTTCATCTACTTTTTTGTTTCTCAGCGCGTCCCATATGTATGTACGTCTCACTCTATCAAATGCTTTTATTAGATCTATGAAGCCTATACTGATTGGTTTGTCGTACTCTATCATCTTCTCTATTAATTGTTTAAGGGCAAATAAAGCATCTTGCGTTCCTCTTGTAGGTCTAAATCCATATTGTAAATCGTTTAGTTTGTCTTCTACGCGGTTCCTTAATCGGTTTTCTAGTATGGCTTCATATATTTTTGCAGGTACACTTAGCAATGAGATTCCTCTATAGTTGTCGCAGTTTTTAGTGTCTCATTTTTTGTGTATTGGTAGTATAATAGCGATTTCCCAATCTTTTGGTATTGTTTTTAGCTTCCATATCTTATTTATAAGTCGTAGTAGTACCTCGAATCCTTTTTCTCCCATGTATTTTATGTATTCTGGGGCGATTTTATCGTAGCCTGGTGCTTTTCAAATTTTCAGTTTCTTTATTGCTTTTTCCAGTTTGCTTCTCGTTATTTCATTATTTGTTGGCACTAATTCCTGATTATTTCCTTGTGTTGACTCTTTGTACTGATTGTCTTGTTTATTTTTATTATCTGTCAGTAGTTCCATATAGTGCTGTCTCCATCTATGCATAATTTCTTTTTCGTTCGTTAGAGTATCCACTGATTTGTCATTTATTTGAGGTAATGACCAGTTCTTCTTTTGGCGCATGTTTTTCAGGACCCTATAAAAAAGCTTTTGGTTGCAGGTGTTGTTTTCTTCCATTATGTTGCCGAATTTTTCCAATTCTTCCCTTTTTGCTTTTAAAACTAATTCCTTTACTTTCTTTCTTTCCTGTTTATAAATCTCGTAATCTTCTGTGTTTTTTGAAGTTAGGTATTTTTGCCATTTTTCTTTCTTCTTTTTTACTTGTATCTTTTGTGAGGGTCGCGTATTTACAGACACGTTATTTAAAATTTTACCTAGCTTATTTTAGGAAGTACGTTTGTTTTATTTCAGGCCTTTTATTTAGGAGACATTGATTTTATTCCAGGCATTTTATTTAGGAAAGACATTCACTTTATTTCAGGCATTTTTTAGTTCTAGGATAATGATAATCCGCAGTTTATAAATATCTTTTATGTATAAAATTAGTTGGAATTATATGACATAACGGAAGCTTTCGTTTGTTTTACAAACTGTAACACAATACTGCCACAGCTGTGGGTCACCCCGGCTAATCGAAAAATTCCTATATTAGATTTATGAGCGGCTATGACCCGAGGTCGAGGGGGATTTGAGGCCCAACCGCCGGCTAAATTAGCTTGGGAAATTTATTGGTCTAGGATTTCAAACACGTGGCCCGCGTGTCAAAAGGAGATCCTGGGAAAATATTTAAAAATGCGACGGAAAAGGAGTAAAACTCGCCGCGGGGTTTGGAGCTGAAACGGCCAATCAAAATCAAGTCTCCATAGCAACGAAATTTAGATTTCGTTGGCATTGGCGGGCGTCCCACGGCACTGGAAGGAAGGGGACTGCGAAAGATTGCATAAAACACTCGACACAGAAGGAAAGGGAGCAGAAGAAGCACGAAGCCTGGGGCCGATGCTGTTTCGACTAGTAACACAAAACATCACGACAACTCCGCACTTAATTAACACCTTACTCTATTTGGTGTAGCGCCACTGGTATTGCGAAGCCCAGCTCGGGCTTGCGTTAATCGGTGAACGTTAGACACCAACTCTTGCTTTTACTTCTCTCGTTATCACGCAAACTGGCATGGCAAGGCTTCCTCTTTGGTCTTGTTTGTAAGTGAGCGTTGATTAACAACTCTTTGCCTTTACTTCTCTCGTTATCACGCAAACTGGCATGGCAAGGCTTCCTCTTTGGTCTTGTTTGTAAGTGAGCGTTGATTAACAACTCTTTGCCTTTACTTCTCTCGTTATCACGCAAACTGGCACTGCAGGGCTTCCTCTTTGGTCTTGTTGGTAAGTGAGCGTTGCATAACAACTCCTTGTCTCTCTACTACCACACTAACACCACCAGGCACTTCGTAACAAGTTTACGGTCGGCAAACGGCCCATTGGCGTTAGGCAAATAATTGTAAGCGCAGTGTACTGTTTACTTTGTCCTAATAAATAACCATCGCTTGACATGTTGTTGTTTTCTTTGGTGTAAAAGCTGGAGGTCGCCAGCCCCTATACGAACGGAGTGAAAACAGTAAATACGGAAGCCTAGTTAAAATAACTGTAACTGTCGTCGAAGCACCCGCCGAAAACAGTAAAAAATCACACAACGTAGGCCTATAAACAAGCAACAGGTAACCAGGGTGTGCACCGTTACACTTTATTTCCTCATTCCACCAAGAGGTTTGTTTTTTCTTACTTGTTCTATACATACCACATATGTTTGTAGCAGCGGTTATTCAGCTTTGTTTGAAAATCTTCCATATTTCTTCTACGCTTCCATTTGTTATTTCCTCGTTCTTGTTTTCTAATATTTCTATAACTTTCTGTTGGTTTTTCTTTTCCCTCAAGTTATACACTTTTATTACCTCATGTTGTTTGCTTTGTGGTCTCTCTCTGTTGTTGCAATTGTTAGTTGTGAGGTCACTAAATAGTGGTCTGTTCCTGCTTCAGCTCCTCGTTTTACCATCGTATCTGTAATTTCTTTCTTGTGGTTATCCTCAATTATTATGTAGTCTATAATTGATTTCTCTTTTCTGTTTGGTTCTTCTCTGGTGAATTTGTGTATATCTTTGTGTTTGAACCAGCTGTTAGTTATTATTAAATTATTATCTGTGCAGAATTCCAATAGTCTAATTCCATTTCTATTCCTATGCCTCTCTCCATATTGTCCTATTACTTTTTCCCAGTTTTTTTGTGTCATTTCCTACTCTTCCATTAAAATCTCCTAGTAGTATTTTTGTGCCTCTACTTCCATCTAGTGTATCTTGTAGTTGCTCATAGAACTGCTCCATTATTTCTACCTTCTCACCTTCATTTGCCCCGTACACATTGATGAAGCTTAAGATTTCTTCCTTCTTTATTTCAATTTCTACTATTATTATTCGCTCCGAGACGAATTTCCAATTTTTAATTTTTTCTGCACAGTTTTTGTGTATTATATATGCTACTCCTGCCTTTACGTGTTCTTGTTGTTCAATTCCTTTGCATATTAATATATGCCCGTCTTCTAATTTTTTAAATCCATTTCCTTTTATTTTTGTTTCCTTTAATGCTAGAATCATCAGGTTGTAGTTATTAAATACTTCACTAATTTTTTTCTTTGTTTTTATATCCTTTCGTGTTCCATGTCCGTATGTTCGATTTCATATTCATTGCCTTGTTTGTCTTCGTGCATCTGTCCGCTGGGTGTGTGGTTAGTAGTTTTTTGGCCTCTGTTCATCTGCTCTTACCAGGGATCCCCCTTCTGCCTCTGACCACTCGTACTTAGTTTTGTCGATTTCTAATTTTCTGTATCCTATTTTGGTTGTCTTGTCCTTTCCTTTTTCTTCCCTGGCTACTTTCCTAATTGCAGCTTGTATTTTTTGTTCTTCTATTGTCAAGTCCGAATCTATATATACATCTTTATCTCTTATGTTGCGTTTTTGTTTTAGTATTTTTAATTTTTGTTCGAAGTTCTTCATTTTTACTATAGTCGTCTTTGCCTCCGGTTTTCCCACCTTATATGCCTCCTCAAAGTCCAAGTTTATGTCTATTTCTTGAAGAATTTTTTTAACATCTTGCTTGAAATTTAAGTTATTAAATTCCATACCCCTGATAATAATATTATTTCTCTTGCTATTCCTTTCCTGGTTTTCAAGCTTTTTCTTCAGTATGTCTATTTCTTTGCGTAGTTCTGTTTTTTCCGATTTCCATTCCACTTCATTTTTCAGTAGGTCTTCTTTTATGCTCCTTATTTCTTCTCCATATTTTTTCAGTTCCTTGTTGATGTTATTTATTTCCGTCTTTGTACAGTTCGTGTCTTCTTTAATTTCTCTCATCTGTGTTGATAGACCCTTTATTAATTTTTCTAAATTCTCCATTTTTATTTCGGTGGGTTTCTCTTCTTCTTGGTTCTCTCTGTTTTCGTTTGTTTTTAGGGGGGCTCTCTGTATTATCTTGCTTCTCTTAAAAGCTTTTATTTCTTTATCAGGTGTTTTGTTCTCTGCCTCCTGTCTTTTCCTCTTGTTAATAAATTCTTCGATACTTCCCGTGCTGGTTTTTCTATTTTTCCCTTCAGACATTGGCCTTTTACTTCCAGTTGATTTGCGTGTCTGCCGTTCGAATTTGCTTTCCTTGTTTACGCGTACGCCTTATTAATGTTGCGCCGCAGGCGGGTTTACCGTGACCCTCGCCGGTGACCGCGCGTATGCCCTTCACAAGCGCCTTCAACTCAGCTGATCTCCGTTTCGCGTTATTACTCCGCCTAAATAATTGGTAATTTTCTTTTGCCTTTTATCTCCTGCTGATTTACGTATCTGCCGTTCGAATTTGCTTTCCTTGTTTACGCGTACGACTTATTAATATTGGGCCGCAGGCGGCTTTTACAGTGACCCTCGCCGGTGACCTTCGCAAACGCCCTCGACTCAGCTGATCTTGGTTTCGCGTTATCGCTCCGCCTAAATAATTCGTAATTTTCTCCTGTTTAGCTCCTATCCGGGTGGAATTTGTTCTTTCTGTGAACCTCCCTGTCCTCTATTACCGTTGAACACTCTTTTCGCGATTTAAAACACTGCTATATCACTGCAAAACCACTTTATTGTTCCGTGCGTGACCGAGCCGTGTTTTGACAACTGCTAAATACGTATTTCGACAGCCAAGCTGTCATCATCGGTAGCTACAAAAAACTTACACAGCAAAAAGGCAACAATATACCGTGACCAAATCACAAATGAAAGTAGGCGATGCCCGCGCATTTTACATCTATTTATACTGTCTGACCCGGAGGGCGTGGCCGAGGGCCATTGAACATCGCCAACAGTCAATGTTACTTCAATAAATCATACAAGATGGAGGAAGGTATTGGTCCACCACCTTTGTTCAAAAGTTTATTATCTCGGTTCTTAAAAATGGCCAAGCTTTCAAAAGAATTTAGTTGCTTTGTTGTAACGCCTTTATGATTTTTAGGTCATCCTCTTTTATACTATGACCCGTTTCATAAGTATATTGGGCAATACTCGATTTTTCGAAAAGTACAATATAAAATAAAATTCTAAATTCTACATATCAGAAGTTTAAATGTTGGGCGCCGCGAGGCGCCCCAAAGTGCCCTGCGACCAAGGGCACTGGCCATCCTGCCCTAATAGTTGGCACGGTCCTGGGCACTGGTAGTGTGGAAGTCGAATAAATGGATTATAGTGAAATTATCACCAGCAGAACCAGATTCACTCATATAAAGTTTTCGTTCATCATAAACGAAAGTCCCTTCTCAGTGGCGTAACTTCAAATTTTGGGCCCGGGGGCCATGATCTTCACCGGGCCCCTTAATTGCCAAGTGTAAGTCCTATTCTTGCCAAAGCATTTTTGGTTATCATTTTTCAATTATTTTTTTTAATTCATAAACAGAAATATCAAAGCAAAATGAACAATAGCGAGTGTTTTTTCCGGACTCACTAAAACTTTATACGGGACCGAGTTTGGACCTGCCGGGCTTTAAACTTCAGGAGGCCCGTTAGGCCCCCTGAAGTTCAGGGCCCGGGGGCCGCTGCCCCCTTTGCCCCCTCGGTAGCTACGCCACTGACGCGAAGCGTCGAAATCAGCTATTATCTCGACACTAAGGAAACTTCCTGTCGAGGTTTGTATACTATTTTATTCGCAACCACTTTATTCTAAACAATAATTGGAAAAATTATTATATTACGATACGACAGGTTGCGACGCGCATGAATGGATCAACAAGATTCCCAGTATCCCTACCTACTCAGCGGTCGGGAATGTACTTCCCGCCCTTGAGCGGGAAGTGAGTGCGGGAAGTAGCGGGCTGAAATGTACGACTGCCCCCACTCAAAAATATTAACATTACATATATGGTTGCGAATAAATAAACATTACAACCTTTAGTGGTTCGTGTTAGAGATGATAATACTTACAGGGGGTTTTGCGGTCTTCGCGTGGCTCCCACGTAACATTTAGTAGAATATTTCTTTGGGGGATAATCTGCAGCTGAAACACCTGCAACACGTATGCTTATCGCATCTAGCGCCCATTAGCCTAATGCTAACTAGAACAATGAGCTCCAACTCATGTCAGTGTGATTCGCATCTACGGTTGTCGCGCAGAAGATCAAAATCGCAAGGCATTTGTGAGAAATGGGCATCCCACGGCTATCCAGGTGCGCTTTCTGTATCGCTGATAAGTTAGGTGCTTATTAGGTCAAGGGTCAGCGGTCATCTCGCCTGATGTCTGGTATGCCCAGGTACGATACTGCACTATCTGCGGTACCGATTGCACACCAACCTAACAATAGCATAATGAGGCACGATACAAACAATGAAATAGTGTTCAACTTAGCTGCACCATCATACCTACATACGACACTCATTGCAAAGCAATAATATCTATTACAGGCTTTATGATTTCCAAGTAATTACGTCACTTCAAAAAAACTTTTTTTTTTAATTCATAAACAGAAACATCAAAGCAAAATGAACAATAGCGGGTGTTTTTCTCGAACTCATTGAAACTTTATACGGGACCGAGTTTGGACCTGCCGGGCTTTAAACTTCAGGAGGCCCGTTGGGCACCCTGAAGTTCAGGGCCCGGGGGCCGCTGCCCCCTTTGCCCCCTCGGTAGTTACGCCACTGTCCCTTCTGTTCTGTTTATGGCAAAATCGAGAAATTTTTGATATTTTTCTAGCCTTGCAACATCTTTAGATCCATTGGTCGCTTTGCTGTGATCTATAACAGCCATTGTACTACTATTCCATGCATCAGTTAGACATGATAGATTATCAACAATTATTTTATTTACATAATGAAAAATGATGATGAAACATGTACATCAGGAAATTAAAAGATCCCTTTTTCAAGACTGTGGAGTATTAATTTGTTCTAACTTATTAGTCTAATGGTGGCCAACACAAGGAAGCTTCGGTATGTGCAGATTCTGGCAGCCATTTGAGGAATTCTGGCAACAAATCTAAAACAAAACCTTAAAATATTTCAAAATTTTAGCTACAAAAATCTTACATTTAGGATTTTTTCTCCACACCTCCTTCAATGCATCCCGTGTAAGAATCTGCTTAGACATCAGCGCCTTTAGAATAAAGTCTGTCCGTGGTTGCAATTTTGCCCATGTTTTAGTCATGATGCCGGGTTGACTCAACAAAACGCCCTTGTACTTTTGCAACTTTTTAAAAATTGTCCCCTCCAGCAAGAACTTTGCAAACCATTTATAAGCAGTCATTGTATTGGGAAATTCAATTTCCACGTTTGACAACTGCCACGCTTGGGAACCGAAAGTTCCAGACACAGTGCAATAGATTCTACCATTGTCAGAATCGAACCTCGGCTCCGGCTCTAGCAAAGGCTCACTAAGCTGACACACCGATGGCACGTACACAGGCAGCCAGTCAGGCTCCACTGCAGTTACATTCCGCATGTACATTTTGTTAGTTTCATATATTTCCTGATACACGACGAATTCGGGCAACGTTTTCTTCAAGACGGAACCCTGATGCAGAAACACAGGCTCTTCCATATTATTGGCACGGTACGCATATTTAAACTTTATTTTATCTTCGCCCTGCTTGACCTCGTCTGGCATGACCTTCTTAGCGACCTGATCGCCCATCGCCGCCAACAAGATCTGGCGCAACAACTTCGCCTGCAGGTCAGTGGGTGGTGGGAGCTTCGGGTCCACGACGATGTTGGAGTCGGGCACGTTAGTTTTAATTTCATTCGTCAGTTGCATTCGCAACTTACGAATCTCCGTGAGGGCTTTTTGCCTCAGCCCATTTTCCACGCAAAACTGCTCCAATTTCCCTTGGAAGTTGGCATACTCGGCAGCCCCGACAGCACGAAGCAACACCATGGCATCGCCTAGAAGCAAGGAATTTCCCGTTCCAGCCCAGAGACGTCGCGTAGCAGCCCATTTTTGCCGCACGGTTTTTACTTCTTCGGCACTAGTTTGTACAATCGGTGTTTCCAACAGAACTTCTTGCACGGACAAGGCCGCAACGAGGCAAATCGTGTACGGTAGCAGGTTTTGTTGATGGCTTAAGGCCAGCATTTTTCCAAATCGTGGCAAGACTGGAAACTTGGAAATTGCACGCCCTAAAGAAGTGACTTTTGACTCCTTCAAAGCTCCGAGGATTTCCAGGCGGTGCGCGCTGGTTTTGAGTTGTAGCAGGTCAGGTGCTGTTGGAAACGGAAAGTTAGTTACTTTATCTATGTTCATGCACTTCATTTGAAGGTACAAATCGTCGACTGGCTTCTGTTGGATTTCAGGAACGCTAAACTCTTGAAAAACATCATTAAATACAGCACTGCAATATAAGCGGTAGCAATGCCCGGGCCCCAAACGGCCCGCACGACCCGCCCTTTGATTCGCTGAAGCTTTACTTGTCCAAGTCACCATGTAACTCGTCACACCCGTCACTTTGTCATACAATTTTACCTTTGTTTTACCACTGTCAACGACGTACTTAACGTTTGGTATGGTTAAACTAGTCTCGGCCACGTTTGTGCTTACCACGCACAATCGGAAGCCCTCAGGCGGTGGCTTGAACACTTCAGCTTGCTTATGAGACGGCAAAAGCGAAAACAACGGCAGCACCCATAACGGTTTCGCGTTAGCAACTATGTTTATATCACTATCCTCATCACTATCGCAGTTCAACTCGTCCCCTGAAATGAGTTCCTCATTATCACCGGGCACACTGTAATCGTCCAAATTAATCTGCGGCACAGCTTTCGCCCTTTTTTTAATTTTAAGAGTCCGTTTCAAAGTTTCCTCCACTTCGGAATCCGAATTCTCATCGCTTCCACTATGCTTGTCCTCTGAAGCACCACCTTTGTGCCTGTTTGGAAACGCCTTGCGCAATTTGCGCACCAACGTAATGACTTCCTGTTGCCCGGTCACAAAGATCAAAATCCCACCGTCTGGCAGTTTCGTGTGAATCTTGACAGCTTTACCGAAGGCCTCCTTTAGGTAATTCTCGTTAGTCCGCTTGTTGAAATGCACAGTAACTGGGAACTGACGTGTTTCCACCTTCAAAACCGGTGGGGTTACCCTGAATAGCCGCCTGTTCTCGGTAAAATCTTCCAAGCGAAGTGTTGCCGACATAATGATCAGCTTCAGGGGGTCCCCGCGTTTGTTTCTTAAGGGCACGATGCGGGACAAGAGCCCGATTAAGATGTCCGTGTAAACGGATCTCTCGTGGGCTTCATCGAGTATTATGACGGAATATTTTCTCAGGAGAAAATCCGAGTGGACCTCTTTTAGTAACACGCCATCCGTCATGAATTTGATTTTGGTGTTGTCAGTAACGTTGCCTTCGAAACGAATCAAGTAAGATACCTGTTCGGATGTAAGGTTCATTTCTTCTGCAACGCGGTTGGACATTGAAATTGCTGCAACTCGTCGTGGCTCCGTCACACCGATCATCTTGTTTTGAGCGTAGCCAGCTTCGTAGAGGAATTGAGGCACTTGGGTTGTTTTACCACTTCCTGGAAACAAAAAAAACTCCACTTCAATAATGTGTATATAAACTGGGGACTTCAAAGGCTGTACACAGGGAATCCATATGGGAAAACATATAAGAGGTTTTCCCTATGTTCGATCTTGAAACTCCTGGTATAATAAATTAACCATGTCACATAATTACCCTATGGCATATTATAGCAGAAGCCTGAGAAGCCCGGGCTTGTAGTGCAAAATTTCAGGGGGTGCCAAAATGGAACGATCAACGAAATAACTATTTCATTTTTGTAATAAAACCTACTGGAAATTGCAACCTAAAATTATCACAGCAAATAATTTCTAAATTTTTTCAATACAAGTACAACTTCTAAACCAGAAATCTCAATTTAAAAACAAAAAATCTCGACTTCTAAACTTGTGAGAAACTAAATCACTCACTTGTTTGCCTTTCCACACTCGGCTTCGCCTCGTGTATAAAATCGACAAACGAATGAATGAAAATCTTAGTTTTTCCACTCGTCCAATATACAATTTTGAAACTAGAAATTTTTATCTAACTAGAAATCACGACTTAAACCTGAAATATCAACTTTTAAACTAAAAATTTCAACTTTTGGGGTGCAACTCTACTTTGAAACTGGATCTTAATGTGTAAAACTACAATTGTTTTCATTTAAATTAGAAATCTAGACTTTTACGCCAGATATCTCGACTTTAAACTAGAAATCTCATCTTTAAAATCAGAAATGTTAACCTCGAGTAGAAATCTCTAATTTAAACCAAAAATCTCAAAGTTTAAACTAGAAATCTCAACTTTTAAATTGCAAATCTCGACCTTCAACCAGAAATCTCAATTTTTAAACAAAAAATCTTGACTTCTAAACCAGAAATCTCAATTTTTAAACAAAAAATCTTGACTTCTAAACCAGAAATCTCAATTTATAAACAAAAACTCTACTTCTAAACCACAAATCTCAAATTTTAGAATAGAAGTTTCAATTTTAATGTGGAAATATTTTTTTCCGACAATCGTGCTAGAATTGACACATTATTGATAACATTTTGTTGAGCAAAGTCACATATTCCATTACATCAGCCGTTGCTAGGTAATTTACAATAAAACTGTACAAGAATAATATTCCCGTCCTAGGCAGGGAATATTTTTCGAATGTAATTATTGATGATGATGATTAATTCGCACTAAACAGATAAGTCGTACCGATCGGCGGAAAAGTAGTATTTTTATATTGGACAAAAGGCAACATTCCCAGACTCCTGTGTTGTTGGGCTCGACATTTTCCTCGCCCAACAATATTCACAGTTGTCCGGGAATGTTATGCTTTTCGTCCTAGATACACAATGTACTACTGTTCAATCCTACTGCCAAAACATGTTTCTTACTTGGATACAGAATGAGAAAGAGTTTGTTGTGCTCACTCACGTTGTTTGCTATGACAACGTAGGCGAAAGCAGTGAGGTAAACATTTTTTGCCCGCTCATTTTTCCTCCCAAAATATGTCAAATTTGAGATTTGCGGGTTAAGATTTTCGTCAGTCTGTGTCAAATAACAAACAAATCCTAATCTCCCAATTTCGAATTTGATATAGACTGACAACACACTTCAGACTTCAGCACTGCCGAAGGTATAACACGAACAAATTTTATTTCGAACCAAAATTTGTTTTTTTGATATAAATCAGGCAAATTAATTTTTTAAAATATTTATCCAAAAATTCAGTAGCAGGATTAAACAAAACGCTATACAGCACTCGTGAGAAACTAAATCACTCACTTGTTTGTCTTTCCACACTCGTCTTCGCCTCATGTATAAAATCGACAAACAAATGAGTGAATTCTTGGTTTTTCCACTCGTTCAGTAAGATACTATTTTGAAACTACAAATTTTTATCTAGAAATCACTACTTAAACCGGAAATATCAACTTTTGAGGTGCAACTCCACTTTAAAATTGGATCTCAATTTGTAAAACCAGAATTGTTTTCGTTTAAATTAGAAATCTAGACTTTTACGCCAGATATCTCGACTTTAAAATCAGAAATGTTAACCTTGAGTAGAAATCTCAACTTTTAAATTGCAAATCTCTACCTTCAACCAGAAATCTCAATTGTTAAACATCTCGCCTATTTCTCCAGAAATCTCAAATTCTAGAATTGACATTTCAACTTTAATGTGGAAATCTGTTTTGAAACTAGAAATTAATGACTTCGACCAGTACTATCAATTTTTAAAACTAGAAATCTCGACTTTTAAACCAGAAATGTCAACTTTTAAACTAGACATTTCAACTTTTAGAGTGTAAATCTTTACTTTGAAACTGAATCTTAATTTGTAAAACTAGAAGTTTTTACATTTAAATTAGAAATTTTGAGTTTTACGCCAGATATCTCCATTTTTACTTCCTTTTACGATAAAGGAAGTATTGGATTCACCCCAAAAATTCGAAATTGAGTTTTTAACAGATCTTCACGTTTTAGAGTCCCCTGAACAAAAAAATGTTTTGTTCATTGGTCTGTGTATCTGTCTGTGAACAGAATATCTCAAAAACGAAGAGGTATGGCGTTGAAACTTCATATATAAGATTTGTGTACTCCCTAGATACGACTGCAAGCTTTTGAAGAAAATCGCATAACCGGAAGTAGGTGTTTACTCTTGTGATTTTTCAGTTTTATTTCGATTTTTTCAAAAACGGCTGTAACGATTTTTTTCAAACTTTACATTTTTGTTACATTTTAGTGTGCATTGATGTGAGATAGGTGATTTTTTAATTGAATACCTCTAAAACGGGTTTATTTTGTTTTTTTTTTTCTATTTTTCTATTAACCCCTATTTTAAATAGAACACCCGGTATATTTGTCTGTTGAACTAACGCTATATTTTTGTACCGTTTTTGTAGAATTTGTAAATTTTGAAAATTTTTGACAAATGCTTAAAAATTTTTGGCTAATTATAAGATCACAGTAAAAAAAGTTATGTGCATGTATCACACCAAATTTTTAAACTAGAGTTCTCCACGTTTTAATCTCACCTTTTAAACTAGAAATTTTAAACCTCAAGTAAAAATCTCAACTTTTAAATTGCAAATCTCGACCTTCAACCAGAAATCTCAATTGTTAAATATCTCGACTTTTTATCCAGAAATCTCAAATTCTAGAATTGACATTTCAACTTTAACGTGGAAACCCCCTTTGAAACTAGAAATTTTTACTTAAAACTAGATATTAATGACTTCAACCAGAACTCTCGACTTTTAAACCAGAAATGTCAACTTTTAAACTAGAAATTTCAACTTTTAGAGTGCAAATCTTTACTTTGAAACTGGGGCTTAATTTGTAAAACAGGAAATTTTTACGTTTAAATTAGAAAACTTGAGTTTGACGGCAGATATCTCTACTATTAAACAAGAGTTCTCGTTGTAATCTAGAAATCTCAACTTTTAAATTGCAAATCTCGACCTTCAACCAGAAATCTCAATTGTTAAACATCTCGACTTATTATCCAGCAATCTCAAATTCTAGAATTGACATTTCAACTTTAATGTGGAAATCTCTTTTGAAACTAGAAATTTTTACTTGAAACTAGAAATTAATGATATCAACCAGAACTCTCAATTTTTAAAACTAGAAATCTCGACATTTAAACTAGAAATTTCAACTTTTAGAGTGCAAATCTTTACTTTGAAACTGGGGCTTTTTGTAACTAGAAATTTTTACGTTTAGGTAAATTAGAAATCTTGAGTTTTACGCCAGATATCTCTACATTTAAACTGGAGTTCTAATTTTAATCTAGAAATCTCACCTTTTAAACTAGAAATTTTAACCTCAACTCTCAACTTTTAAATTGCAAATCTCGACCTTCAACCAGATATCTCAATTGTTAACATCTCGACTTTTTCTCCAGAAATCTCAAATTCTAGAATTGACATTTCAACTTTAATGTGGAAATCTCGTTCAAAAGTAGATATTTTTACTTGAAACTAGAAATTAATGACTTCAACCAGAACTCACAATTTTTAGAACTAGAATCTCGACGTTTAGACCAGAAATATCAACTTTTAAACTAGAAATTTCAACTTTTAGAGTGCAAATCTTTACTTTGAAACTGGGGCTTAATTTGTAAAACTAGAAATGTTTACGTTTAAATTAGAAATCTTGAGTTTGACGAAATCAGTGGCTTATTATACCAGAAGCAAGAAAGTCTTGTGGCGTGAAATTTCAGGGTGTGCCAAAATTGATAAACACTTTTTTGTTTCTAATAAAACTTACTGGAAATGGCAACCGAAAACCACAGCATATCATTTCTAGATTTTTCCAATACAAGTAAAATATGGACGCAACATTTTAAGGGATTTTTGGCGACAACCATGTTTAATACGCCAATGCAATTACCTGTTTCTCCAGCCAATACAACAATCGAATTCTCATTAATCGTCTCCATAATTTGCTGTTCTTCTGCCAATATTGGTAATTTAAGCCGTGCCTTCTGTATGGCCGACTTTCGATTAAGTTGGACAAAAACTGCCGGCTTTCTATCTACAACCAACACTTTTGCCTCTACAGCATTATTTGAACCTGACTGGTTAATATCTTCATCTACAGTTGTGGAAGTCGTTTTAATCTGATCCACTTCCTGTTCTTTTTTACCATTTTCCTGCTTACTATTGATTGTATCATCTTTTTCCAGCGATTCTGCACAGCTGGCGCCTGTTGTGTAATCACAATTCTCTTGAACTTTTACTTTTTTATTTGCAGCTTCCTCATCGGCCGATGTATTAACCTCCGAATCACTCTCAGAGCCGGATGAGTCAAAGCCAATCACATTAGGGTCATTAATTTTAGTTGCGTTCCCACTGACTAAAGCTGCTCGCTTTCGTTTCGCACCGGCTAAGCTATTAATCTTTACCTCTCCTGCAGTATTGCAAGTGGATTTAACTGCTTTTACCGGCCTTTGTTGTTCCTGGAAGTACCGTTTAAGCCCCTTTGTTTGTATTGAGGCTATGGAGGTTAATTTATTTAGCTCTTCCGGAGTGGCCTGTACTTGCGACAGGGCTTCTAGCAGAGTGTTACGCTAAAATAGATACAAAAGTCACATAGTCTGTTACTACTATTATGGATAAACGCACATTTTCTTTCTTTTTCTTTTTCTCCACAACTTTCTCCAATTTCTTCCTCTGCTTTTTAGAAAGGATGCGCGTAACTTGCTTGTTTTGTTCTTTGACTTTAGTCTTACGCTTCTGGGACGGTAGCACCAATTCATTGCTTTGGTCGTAGTGTCCCTCTACATCGATGTCTAACTGAATCTAAAATGCAAACGTTTAAAGCAAAAACTAAAAATTCAAAGTACAGTACCTTTTTTGTTTCAGTGTTATCAATTACAGTTTTGACAATTTGTCTACTTTTCCAGTTATAACCCTTTTTACCCATTTTTACATATGTTATAATTATGTTTCTGTTAGAATTAAATTAAATACACATTTTTAGAGTAAATATCTAGTAACTGAGGTTATGTTGTTCGACATGTCATTCGCAAGCACGTGTTGTGTAAATTCTGAGTCAAACACGGAAATTGTGATATACAAGGTGCGTCAAAAATATAACAATGAATTATTGTTAGCACGTGAACTCATCATACAGGTTGTCTTGTTTTTCCCAGTAATACTACAGTGTGTATCTAGGACGAAAAGCGTAACATTCCCGAACAACTGCGAATATTGTTGGGCGAGGCGAATTCCGAGCCCAACAACACAGGAGTCTGGAAATGTTGCTTGTTGTCCAATATACACACTATTTTTTCGCCAATCGTACCATAATAATTAACAAAAATAGGAAAACGGGAATATTTCCAAAAATATTCCCCGCCTAGGACGGGAATATTATTGCTGTACAGTTTTATTGTAAATTACCTAGCAACGGCTGATGTAATGGCATGTTTGACTTTGCTCAACAACATTTTATCAATAATGTGTCAATTCTGGTACGATTGGAAATTAGTATATTGTGCAAAATTTGGATGAAGCCTGAGTGTGACACCAGCTTTGAAAATATTGCAACTCTATGAACTTACACGGTCAGTGTTTCTCCCGAAAGAATATTCCAAGAAATAAAACTTTTCAATCGTACGCGTTTGAGATGTGTGTTTTAACATTAGAAGAATTAGAGTTAAAATTACCCATAAATACCATATTTAAGATCAAACCCTTCTACAGATTAAAAAATTGCATTTCCTTTATCTGGACTCGTTTATGAACCGATTCTACATTGATGAATTTTC
The DNA here is from genome assembly GCA_940337035.1 of Agriotes lineatus. Taxonomy (NCBI): domain Eukaryota; kingdom Metazoa; phylum Arthropoda; class Insecta; order Coleoptera; family Elateridae; genus Agriotes; species Agriotes lineatus. The sequence continues at coordinate 150,341 of CALNHX010001417.1, forward strand.
GAAACGTTGGAAAAGATGTTTTGGGCTACTAAACTATTTTTGCTTGTTTTGGGGTTTGTTATCTATGACGATAAGGTCAACTTCCCGTATCCTTGTTGGTTGGTCTTTTTTAGTCGTTATTATGGCAAAATATCCAATGACCATTATTTGCCTGCTGACTTTATTTGTTTTACCGCCTTTGCTTGCTTGCTGCGAGTCTATATTTGCTTCCTCTTCTAACCCATTTGCGGCAAAGAATAGATTATCACTCTGTTTTGTTCAGGGGTGGAGACGCAAAATGGCGGCAGTCAAAGAGGGCTGGAGGCGTTACCCTTGGTTACACACTCGATTTATTGTAGAAGAGATTCATTATGGTTTGCAATATTTACAATGAATGTTCTTCATCTATCGAGGCTATATTTTACAAGAGGCGAAACAACTGACGAACACCAAGCTTGTACAGCAACTGCACCCATGTGCCGTGGCCAGAGTAGTCGCAGATCGAGTTAGTAATAAATAATTTAATACAGCCACAAAGTTTATTGCTATTGAAGCTCCCACAGGGACCTTCGTCTTTCCGGTGTCCTACTCATTATTCATGTTCAGTGTTGAATGCCTCATATTCTAATTGTTATATCTGCCGTTTAAGGTGTAACCTGCACCGACGTTCATACCAAATTCGTGAACTGTTCTCACTAGATCCGCTTCCTTGTTTACGTTGCAGGACAAATTAACCTGGACCCTATTACTATTGTTATCTACCAATACCTCGGAACCCACAGGACCGTGCGATCAAGTACCTCGGTCTGCATTTGAACACTTGAACAGTTGGCCTGAGAATAATACAATATATTAGCAACGAATTCAGAATAGAACATTCGCTAGCAGTTTCAATAATTAAAAAAAAAATTAAAACTACCACCAAAAAATGCTGTGCCAATCTCAACCACTACTCAGCTGCAGCCCATTACTTTTAAGGAAAAAATCCACAACCACCAGATTGCAGTCAAAAGGCTACTGCAAGATATCCTGCACTTGGATAGTAAGATAGGATAGTAACAAACGGGAGCATGAGACTTGGGAGAAAAATATGTTTTAGGATATCTGGAATAGTTACGTTGGAGTAATAAAAGAAACTGTTGGCTGAATTACATTTTGGATGCCGAGAATAGAAATGCCAAAGAAAGTGCAAAAGGTTACTTACACCAAAATTAAGGATAGACCAAAGATGCAAGAAGATTTAAACAGCCTAAGATGCATACATTGGAGGCAATCAACCGGAAAGCAATGTAGACAAAGCCGCATCTCGCTTAGGCCTCTTGGTAACAAAAGTGCGAGTGGTCTATACAGAGTGCTAAAATCGCTGACAGCAAAGTTAAAGTTACAATAAATTGTGCACATGGAAATAGAGAAGAGTAAAAAGAATAGTAGGAGGAAAAAGAGAAAATGAGACTTGAAAGAAGAACCAATATCCAATTATTAGCCCTTAACAGTAGCTACAGAACGTCGAAGGTTCGCTTAAATACATGAGTAAACGTAGAAAATAGAACTGCGAAACAACATAAGTAGAGTGCGTTTGCCGGTTTGCGTTCTAACATACGTCTATTGTTCTTGTAGATATAATAAACAAACTTTTTCGGGAGCGTGGCTAAACCACCAATCTGGCAGCTGTGTCGATACGGACGGTGCGGTGGCCTCTTGAACTAGATTATCAATTTTCCTCAGGGCTGCATTGCGTGGTGGTAAAGGCTGGAACTAGGGTATTGATCTGTAATTGAACTATTAGTGTACAACATGGCCGTAACCAATTTTTGATAGATTTGCTGCTTTAATGATAATTTTTAGCAGTTAATGCGGTTCTCAGGCGAGGTTTCTCCCGTTATGCGAGGTTGTGTTAGTGACTCAAACTCGTAATTCATTATTTTTGACCGGCAAGTAGACTTAAGAACTATTTTTAGCAAAAGATGCGTCAAGGAAAATATTTTGTTTTTTTCGTAATGGAGGGGGGAGGGGCTTCGAACAAATTTTCTAGGTGTCTCGGCATTACAGGAGTCAGTCAAATCGCTCTATTGGGGCCATAGAAGCAAACGATTATTGTAGTCAGGACTTACTACCGAAGTTCCGCCTGCGTTAACATAAACCTTATTAAACCGATGTCGGCTTAAGAGGACGGTTGCAGGAAGAAAACTCACTGTTAATACCTGGCGTGCAAGCTTGGGTTAAGAGAGGAAATTGTAGGATCGTAGTCCTAATTGAAAAGCTTCGGGCAGGAGGCGGTTTCAAGTTAGCAGAACCCGGATTTGCTCTGCAACAGGCTAAAGCTACTGGATGCGTAAAGTCCACTTGGAGCTTTCAAGCTGGAGTCTGGGCTTAAGTTAAGTCTCCAGGAAGGTAAGGGTAAAAAGGTTCAGGGTTATTTCAATTCATCCAACGTGGGGCGGGAATTATAGGATGGGTGGAGAATGTAAGAGATGCCAGGAAAGGTGGAAAAGTACTTCCCCGGCATTTCCCTTAGAGAAGGTACTCTGTTGACACAGGAAAACCACCTAAAAAATCTGAATCAAAACAGACAGCTATGGAATCGAACCCGCAACCTCTCGAATGTGTTTCTAGGAGCGAGACAGCTGGCTTAAATACTCTACTATCTTTGCGAGCGGCTTGGGGAAAACTGTATTGTAGTGATAAAGATGCGTTTATTTCCATTGGAATTTTGCTGTGCCCGGGAAGATCAAAGCTGCCAATCGTGCAGAATCAAGCGTTTCTTTGGAATTGTATCATTGGTCGAGGGTTAATAATCCCCAAATGTGGCGGGAGGTTAGCTGTGTGCAAATTTTAAACGCATTAATTGTATTTTTTAATTAATTTACGGCTAACGTCACAATGTTGCCGAGCGCAAGGCAGGGACCTGCGTCTGCTGTAAAGGCTGATAACCTGCAACCAGACCGCACTGGTTGAGTTTTACTTGGTGCTATCGCTTCAGAAGTTATATTTGCCGCGAAGGTACGTCAATTTAGTACCGGACAATTACAACTTCTGTAATGCCTTTGGGAGGTCAGTTTGTTGTTAATTCGATAATTGATATTGGTCGGGCCCCATCTTTCCTTCGTCTCGAATTTTGAATAGGTACGTTGGTTTTGAGGTTTTTACTCGACCACGTCCGAATTACATTAAGCTTTCCCTAGCCTAGGTGACAGCATATAATCAATAGCACCAGGTGCATCCTTTCGGAGCTGAGGCTCCAAACCTCTCCGCTTCAAGGTATAGATTCGCTTTGCCTTCATGTCAGTACTGTTAAACTGTATTACGTTATAATTACCTCTTCCTTCGAAAGATCGTACACAAATGCGTTTGCAAAAAACCGAAAAGTGTGACTCCGTCATGGTCCATCTTTCGAAGGATAGAGTGATAGATACTGACGCCACTACTTTACAATTATGGTGTAGATTTCTGCAGACCCTATAGCATAAGAGATATGAAAACTAAGGGTGCGCGTGAGGTAAAATATTACATAGGTTTGTTCGTTTGCGTTAGCACAAACGTGATACCCTTAGAGCTGATCGGCGATCTGACGGCTCAGGCCATTGTTGCAGCTTTCAGACGTTTCATATCGCGACGCGGCAAACTAAAAGCAACTAACTTCATAAAAACAACTAACGAAATTAGACATTTTTTGAATTAATCAAAGTTTCAAACCAAAATTAACCACGCCTTGACTGAGCAAGGCCTAGAATTCATTCCTAGTCGAAGTTCCGCATTTTGGCGGACTGTGGGAAGGGAGTATAAATCCGACAAGTATCATTTAAAGAGAACCGTAGATGCGACGGAGTTGATATACGATGAGTTCAACACTCTTCTAGCACAGATTGAGGTTGTAATTAATTCCCGCCCCCTCTCTCCGTTAAGTTCCACGTAGATGATGTGGCACCTTTAACACCAGGATACTTTCTCATCGGAAAGCCCTTAACCGCGCTAGCTGGGGCTCCAAACCTCTTCGCTCCAAGGTGTAGATTCGCTTTGCCTCCATGTCAGTACTGTTAAACTGTATTACGTTATAATTACCTCCCCCCTTCTTACATATACAGGGTGGCGCATGGCCGACTGACGATTTTTTATGTTAAATAACTTTCGACAAGAAAAACGTGAACAATTTATTAAACTAAAATAAAGCTTAAACATGGCAATTTTATTTCTTAAATATTACATTAGTCAGATGGCTTCTTCACAAACTGTCTTAAGCGCTCTTGAAAATTCCTAAAAACTCTTCTCAAAAGTTCTTCATCTATCGCGGCTACTTAGCTACGGATTGCTTGTTTTAAATCTTCAATGGTACTCAGGATGATTTGCATATACCTTTTCATTCAAATACACCCAAAAAACGAATCGGCAACTGTAAGATCGGGGAAACGCGCGAGCCAAGGAATATCGCCAAAACGAGTTGATTTCATGAAAAAAAAATGCACTGTTTTAGAACGGTGTTCTATTGACCAAGTATTCATTGTTTGACAGGGTTTTTGTTATACATGCCAGAAACTGCAATAAATAAACTAACAATCAAATATCGAGAGATAAAAATAAACTGTTCCTCAGCGGGCTGTGGAAATTCAACGTATGAATAATATGTTGGTGACACTGTACGTCAATGTCAAATTCGAGGTTAGCAGGTTAGGATTTGCGTCATTTTGTGTCAAAACTGACGGAAAACCTAACCTGATAACCTCGAATTTGACATTGACGTACAGTGTCACCAACATATTATTCATACATTGAATTTCCACAGCCAGCTGACGAACAGTTTTTTTTGGATCTCTCGATAAATGACGGCTTGGATATTCTCATTTGTTTTGCGGTGCAACCCAGATGAAATGTGTCAATCAGTGGTGCGCCACCCAGTATTTGTGCCTCTTTGGAGTTATAATTGAAATAGATGCTGTTTTTATGTGTGTTTACGCTAGTGATTTAAAAGACACAAGTTTTGAGGTTTTCCCCATGTGGCAAGGCTGAACGCCTTTTGTTTAACACCTACACTTTCGGATTAGTTTCTCTAAAGCCAGCTGTGTGCATTTCTGATTTTGTTACATGCCATAAATGAATTTTAAGGTGTAACAAATCAATCAGGAGAGTGTAGATAAAGTTACAAGTTGCTATGCCTCTATATATTGTCTTCTTAGAATAGTTTTTTTGAATAAAAATCTTACGCTAATGCAACTTAGTTCTGAATAATTTATTAATAAGCCTAATTTTTAAATTTAAGTACAAATATCAATAAATCACTAACGCTTTTATTAATATTTTATTAAACGTTAATTTATACAAAACTATGTACAAATATAGAAAATTCATTAAAACTTCTAAGAAAATAAATTAATGTTTCTTATGTACTAATAATCCCTTACAGAAAAAGGGCATGAACTTAAATTAGGCTATTTTGATAGCAGTAATTACAGACTTTTTTATAAGTAAAATATATTTCAAAAATAACAAGGAACAACTAGGTGTGTCTGCAACCACCATCGCAATTGCTAATCCATTTCTGGATCACTGTCAGGGGCCAACAGCTCGCCCAAATCCATCATTGCAGGGTGAAATGTTGACTCATAGCAGCGACCAAATATCGTTTTAATTCGCTTACTATGCGGAGATTCTGGAGATCGTAAAATAACATCGTCATCGTCCCCACTTTCATGCTTGTCCATGTTACTTTCACCATTGCATAGCTTTGGTTCTTTGTCTTTCAATAAATTTTTGCCTTGAACATTATTGTTGTCATTGGAATCTTCCACATTAAAACGGTATTTTCGTTTGCTCATTGTGGCGGTTTGTGGATCGAAGTCACTGTCCCAGTTAATACTATCGAGTGCTTGTTGGTCTTGCACCGTAATATTTGCTTTATCTATTCTCGAGTAGTGCTCTTTGCTCTTACCTTTTGATGACACTTGAGCTGATACTAAGGAGGATTGAGTTATATCGTCATTTTTCAAAGTGGCCATTACATAATTAGCTTCAAATGTGGGATTTTTTATTACTACTGCTACAGGCCTACAATTATAATCATAAAAAATCGTTGGAACTATAAGGAGTACTGTTAAATTAGGACAAAGTTGCACATTCTAATGAAAATGTTTGCCTTTTGGCTAGGTTCAATTCAACTTTCGTATTCCTTATGGTTTTTAAAATCCTAATGGTGATCCTAAAAATTTTGTAGCATTAGACTTACTTTCCCGCTGCTTCAAAATCCAAAGTGACACTTAAATTAAACGACTCTGCAAAATGAATTGCAGATCTAAACGGCTTCAGAGAAAAAGTGATGTTGGCTTCCTGATCTATTCTGTAGTTGTTAAACTCGCTAGCAGTCAGAGTAAGTTGTGATCTTATCCCTCTCACGTTTGCATCTCCTGCAAGGGCAATTTAAAGTTTCAATTTATGACTGAAAATGAAACTTACCAGTTATATAATTTTTCACCACTGCTTTATTTGAAGTCACTTCCAAGCTCATATCATCATCTGCTAACTGAAAATTCGCTAGAATCTGTGCAAACAGCTGTGCAGTTGCACTTATATGATTCGTCGCTGAGTCCTTGCTATAAACTACGTTTACAATTTGTCCGTCGTGTAAATACAGGGATCGCACAACTGTTACGTCGTGTTTATACTTAAACTTAAATATAATGTTAGTTGCATTTTGCTCCAGTTCAATTTTACAAAACTCGGGCTGTAAAAGATCTTAGTAGTACCTAATGCAATTAAATATTTTGTGTAGGGCACCTTTTTATCTCTGTGATTGTGCGACCTAAATACACCTAATACAGCTTTCATGGGCACCTTCCATACCAAGTCAGAATTTTCGGAGTTTGTGTCTGGATCGACTACATTGTAATTTGAAAAAAATATGTCGAAGAAGTTGACCGTACAGTATGCAGTGGTTGTCATGTTAACGCTTCGCAGCGACAAACAGTCTTTCTTGGCTTCTACATACAGCTCATCACCTATTTTCGACAGGGCTTGTATGGCTTTGCTTATGACTAAAATGAGTGATGTGAAGTATCTACATTAATGAAATTATTATAAATGATACCTTTCATGTTGGCGCCTGGTATGACGCAGTTCATTTTGATTGAATGTGAAAAACTTGCGGCGGTTAATAGATGTTAAGGGTATAAATTACAATTATAACGGAATAGGTTAAATTTTTCAAATTTGTATAGAGGTTATGTTTATCGCTGACTGCCAATTTTAATTCGGACAAAATATTACGGAACTGAATTTGGGATAAAATATAGCGGAAATAAAGCACTTTGGTAACTTCTGCAGTTAGTTCTTAAAACATTCCATTAAATTGTTATTAGGAGAAGCCCGAGCTTCTGGCGCATAATTTAAAGGGGCGCCAAAATGGAGTAATCGTCAAAAATTTTTTTCACTGTTGTCATAAAATATTAATTCCCAGTCATGTATGTTGTACCGGATAGGAAAATTTCGACGTTTTTATAGGGAATCTCGATAACCATAGAAGATATGGAAAAATGGACCCCCCATCCTCAATTTCTTTTTTCCAGAAATATTTAATGGTGAAAACCAAAATTGGCTATCGCCTTTTGTTTTCTACTTTCTTCGGTCTTTTTTTTATCAGAATGTAGTGGCTTAGTCAGTTTTGCAATAAATATCGAATTCGTGTTGTACCATAAAGTTGTTCTCTTTTATAAAAAACTCATAGTTGGCTATGGCATCATATGAGAGAGTATTTTTTCCCATTTTGGTAATATATCATAATACATAATATAGGTAATACTATAAAACAACAATCAAACGTTATTAATTCTGTCAATCCAAAATAGTTAACGTTCGACCCATACAATGCAAAACTTTTAAGCTACACAAATTTAGGGCACTCTATTAAAAAAAAGTGTGGCAATCTGCCCCTATTTATTTAGTGTAACTGCAAAAACACCACAGAAGGACATTAGAAGTTACCTACTGTATCTCTGTGGCCATTTGTAAGAGTTTATTTTGATAAATATACGCTCCACGAATTCCTGTGCGTAATATTTAGGTAGCCAACTATTGTAAAACGTCCAGATTGTTGTTGTTCGCTGCTCTAAATACGGATAAAGTATAATTAAATGCAATAAATGGTCCGCGAAACTCGAAACTGGTCTTTTTAAACGCTATATTAATTTAAATGAAGGAATTATAGCTAAAGAGTGTGCAAATGTGCTCCTATTAATTTACTGTAACTCAAAATGACACTATAGGAGGAAATCAGAAGTTACTGTATCCACGTGGCCATTTGTAAGTGTTTATACTGATAAATATAAGCTCCACAATTGCCTCTACGTATTATTTAGGTAGCCAACTATTGTAAAACGTCCATATTGTTGTGAATGGCTGCTCTAAATACGGATAAGATATAAATGGTCCGCGAAAATCGAAACTGCTTTTTTTAAAAACTATATAAATCTAAATTAAGGAATTATTAACTAAAGAGTGTGGAAATACGCTCCTATTAATTTCCTGTAACTCGAAATGACACTATATGAGGACATTAGAAGTTATTGTATCGATGTGACCATTTCTAAATAAGCGTTTATTCAGACAAAAATAAGCTCCACAAATGCGTCTGCGTATTATTTAGATGGCCAACTATTGTCAAACGTCCACATTATTGTTAATGGTAGCTCTAAATTCCGATGAAATACAATTAAATTCAATAAATGGTCCGCGAAAATCGAAACTGCTCTTTGATATTAATAATAATAATATTGATAATAATATTGTTTATTGGTGCAGTTTATCTGTACAGAGATATTTACACATGTCAACCTCGTCAATCCATTGGTTCACACAAAGTTTATTTTACAAAATTCACTTATATCATAGAGTGGGTTTTCGAGCAATATTTGTTTAATTGTATTTTTGAATTTAGTTAAAGGCATGCTCCTGATGTTATAAGGAATAGTATTAAAAAATTTGATTGCCCAATAATTAGGTCCGTTATGTGATTTGGACAGTCTATAGAAATATTGACCACCTGTTAGTGACTGCACGCATATTCTGGACAAATTTATTAAATTCTGATCGGCCGTAGTCATTACAGTGGCAGAATTATATTTTCTGGAGTTAATATTTACTGGAAAACCTTCTTTTCAGACGTTTTAACGTATCTGAATAATATACTATTAAAATTAAATTTTTTGGATGCAGAAAAATTTGATATAGTTGCTATACCGGGTGCTGACTTGCGCGACGCACCATAGGAATTTGCATAGTAAATTCTTTATGTTCAATTATTTGCTCCCCTAATTATTTTAGAGTTAAAGTGTAAATACATTTTTTGTAGAGAAAAAAATACTGCAGCCATTCAGTGTGTTGCTAACAATTTTTCATTTTCCGGAACCGAAGGAATGCAAAAAACAAACTAGCATTTTCTCAAAAATCAGTGATGCCATGGAATTATTGAAACAAGCCAATGCCAACGCAAATGCGTGCGGCGCGACATGCGCTGTTTGTTTGTTTGTCATTGATGTTTGACGTTTATAATAATTCATTATTAATTATGTTTTGCTTAATGTCTCTAAGGTGCCTAGACCTTGTCCATAACAGAAATGGTTTTACGAGTATGGTGGACGTTCGTTAAGTAAGCTCCTTGTTTATTGTAAAATATCCGTATCGGCAAATTCCAAAAAGTACAACCATTAGTAGACTGATTCATTTTAAGTTTAAGACAACAGGCGGGTTATTAAATAATTGTAGGTGCAATAATGAGGTTCAGAACTTATACCAAAACGAGAAAAACGACAATACGTTCAATCTTTTGACGGCAGTGACTGGATGATCGCTGCGCACGCACTTGCCTTGGCATTGGTTTGTTTCAATAATTCCATGGCATCACTGATTTTTGTAAAAATGCTAGTTTGATTTTTTGCATTCCTTCGGTTCTGGAAAGTGAAAAATTGTTAGCAACAGTATCGATGGATGCAGTATTTTTTTCTCTACAAAAAATGTAGGTACACTTTAGCTCTAAAATAATTAGGGGAGCAAATAATTGAACATAAAAAATTTACTATGCAAATTCCTATGGTGCGTCGCGCAAGTCAGCACCCGGTATATAGTTAAATGGTCTTCATATATACTACTACAACGGTTATTACCACTTTAATCGAATTTGAGCCAGTTATTGAGCACTTCTTAGTAACGGCACACATATTCTGTCCAAATTTATTAAATTTTGATCGGTCCTAGTCATTAAAGTGGCAGAATAATATTTTCTGGAGTTAATATTTACTGCAAAACGTGCTTTTCAGACGTTTTAATGCGTCTGAATAATATACTATTAGAATAAAACTTTTTGGTTCAGAAAAATTTGATATAGTAGTAAGATAAGGTTAAATGGTCTCCATATATACTACTGCAACGGTTGTTACCACTGTAATCGAATTTGAGCCGGCTGTTGAGCACCTATTAGTAACGGTACACATATTCTGTGTAAATTTATTAAATTCTGATTGGCCCTAGTCTTTCCAGTGGCAGAAGAATATTTTATGGAGTTAACATTTGCTGCAAAACGTACCTACTTTTCAGATGTTTAAACATATCTGAATAATATACTATTAAAATACATTTTTTGGATGCAGACAAATTAGATACAGGTGCTATATATGGTTAAATGGTCTATATATATACTACGACAATGGTTATTACCACTGTAACCGATTTTGAGCCAGTTATTGAGCACCTGTTTGTAATGGCATGCATATTCTGTCTATTTTGATCCGGTCTAGTCTTGACAGTGGCAGAATAATATTTTTTGGAGTTAATATTTACTGCAAAACGTGCTTTTCAGACGTTTCAACGTATCTGAATCATGTACTATCAAAATTAAATTTTTTGGAAGCAGAAAAATTTGATATAGTAGTTAGATATGGTTAAATGGCCTCCATATATACTACTACAACCGTTATTACCACTGTAATAAATGTTGAACTAGTTATTGACCCCCTGTTAGTAACGGCACGCATATTCTGTCCAAATTTATTAAATTCCGATCGGCTCTAGTCTTTACAGTGGCAGAATAATATTTTCTGGAGTTAATATTTACTGCAAAACGTGCTTTTCAGACGTTTTAACGTATCTGAATAAAATAATATTAAAATGAAATTTTTTGGATGCAGAAAAATTCGATATAGTTGCTATATATGGTTTAATGGTCTCCATATATACTACTACAACTGTTATTACCACTGTAATCGATTTTGAACCAGATATTGACCACCTGTTAGTGACGTGACGGCAAGCATATTCTGTCCACATTTATTGTATTCTGATCGGCTCTAGTTTTTACAGTGGCAGAATAATATTTTCTGGAGTTAATATTTATTGCAAAACGTGCTTTTCAGACGCTTTAATGTATCTGAATAATATACTATTAAAATAAAACTTTTTGGATCAGAAAAATTTGATATAGTAGTTATATATGGTTAAATGGTTTCCATATATACCACTGCAACGGTTATTACCACTGTAATCGATTTTGAGTGAGTTATTAAGCACCTGTTAGAAACGGCACGCATACTCTGTCCAAATATAAAATTCTGATCGGTCCTAGAGTTTACAGTGGCAGAATAATATTTTATGCAGTTAATATTTACAGCAAAACGTGCTTGCCTGACGTTTCAATGTATATGAATACTATACTATTAAAATTAAAATTTTTGAATGCATCAAAATTTGATATAGTAGTTATATACCGGGTGCTGACTTGCGCGACGCACCATAGGAATTTGCATAGTAAATTCTTTATGTTCAATTAATTGCTCTCCTAATTATTTTAGAGTTAAAGTGTAAATACATTTTTTGTAGAGAAAAAAATACTGCATCCATTCATACTGTTGCTAAGAATTTTTCATTTTCCGGAACCGTAGGAATGCAAAAAACAAACTAGCATTTTCACAAAAATCAGTGATGCCATGGAATTACTGAAACAAGCCAACGCCAACGCAAATGCGTGCGGCGCGACAATATGTGCTGTTTGTTTGTTTGTCATTGATGTTTGACTTTTATAATAATTCATTATTAATTATGTTCTACTTGGTGTCTCTAAGGTACATAGACCTTCTCCATAACAAAAATGGTTTTACGAGTATGGTGGACGTTCGTTAAGTAAGCTCCTTGTTTATTGTAAAATATCCGTATCGGCAAATTCCAAACAGTACAACCATTAATAGACTAATTCATATTAATTTTAAGTTTAAGACTACATGCAGGTTATTAAATAATTTTAGGTGCAATAATGAGGTTCAGAACTTACACCAAAATAAGAAAAACGACAATATGTTCAATATTTTGACGGCAGTGACTGGATGATCGCCCCGCACGCAGTTGTGTTGGCATTGGCTTGTTTCAATAATTCCATGGCATCACTGATTTTTGTAAAAATGCTAGTTTGATTTTTTGCATTTCTTTGGTTCTGGAAAATGAAAAATTGTTAGCAATAGTATGAATGGATGCAGTATTTTTTACTCTACAAAAAAGGGGAGCAAATAATTGAACATAAAGAATTTACTATGCAAATTCCTATGGTGCGTCGCGCAAGTCAGCACCCGGTATAGTTAAATGGTCTCAATATATACTACTACAACGGTTATTACAACTGTAATCGATTTGGAGCTAGTTATTGAGCGCCTGTTAGTAACGGCACGCATATTCTGTTCAAATTTATTAATTTCTGATCGGGCCTAGTCTTTAGGGTTGCAGAATAATAATTCCTAGAGCTAGTATTTACTGCAAAACGTGCTTTTCAGACGATACAACGTATCTGAATAATATACTATTAAAATTTAATTTTTTGGAAACAGACAAATTTGATATAGTAGTTAGATGTGGTTCAATGGTCTCCACATATACCACTACGCCGGTTATTACCACTGTAATCGATTTTAAGCTAGTTCTTGAGCACGTGTTAGTAACGGCAAGCATATTCTGCCCAAATTTATTAAATTCAGATCGGTTCTAGTCTTTACAGTGGCAGAATAATATTTTCTGGAGTTAACATTTACTTCAAAACGTGCTTTTCAGACGTTTTAACGTATCTGAATAATATACTATTAAAATTAAATTTTTTGGTTGCAGAAAAATTTGATGTAGTTGCTACATATGGTTAAATGGTATTTATATATACTACTACAACGGTAATTACCACTGTAATCGATTTTGAGCCAGTTATTGAGCACCTCTTAGTTACGGCACGCATATTCTGTCTAAATATATTAAATTCTGATCGGCCCTAGTCTTTACAGTGTCAGAATAATATTTTCTGGCATTAATATTTACCGCAAAACGTGATTTTCAGACGTTTCAACGTAACTGAATACTATACTATTAAAATTAAATTTTTTGGTTGCAGAAAAATTTGATATAGTTGCTACATATGGTTAAATGGTATTTATATATACTACTACAACGGTTATTACCACTGTAATCGATTTTGAGACAGTTATTGAGCACCTCTTAGTTACGGCACGCATATTCTGTCCAAATTTATGAAATGCTGATCGGCCCTAGTCTTTACAGTGGCAGAATAATATTTTCTGGAGTTAATATTTACTGCAAAACACGCTTTTCAGACGTTTCAGCGTAGCTGAATAATATTCTATTAAAATTAAATTTTTTAGTAGCAGAAAAATTTGATATAGTTGTTAGATATGGTTAAATGGTCTTCACTTATACTACTACAACGGTTACTGCCACTGTAATCGATTTGGAGCTAGTTATTGAGCACCTGTTAGTAACGGCTCGCATATTCTGTCCAAATTTATTAAATGCTGATGGGCCCTAGACTTTACAGTGGCAGAATAATATTTTCTGGAGTTAATATTTACTGCAAAACGTGCTTTTCAGACGTTTTAACGTAGCTGAATACTATACTATTAAAATTAAATTTTTTAGAAGCAGAAAAATTTGATATAGTAGTTAAATATGCTATGTTCTTCACATATACTACTACAACGGTTATTACCACTGTAATCGATTTTCAGCCGGTTATTGAGCACCTCTTAGTTACAGCACGCATATTCTGTCCAAATTTATTAAATATTGATCGGCTATAGTCTTTACAGTGGCACAATAATATTTTCTGGAGTTATTATTTACTGCAAAACGTGCTTTTCAGACGTTTCAACGTAGCTGAATACTATACTATTAAAATTAAATCTTTTGCATGCAGAAAAATTTGATATAGTTGCTACATATGGTTAAATGGTATTTATATATACTACTACAACGGTTATTACCACTGTAATCGATTTTGAGACAGTTATTGAGCACCTCTTAGTTACGGCACGCATATTCTGTCTAAATTTATTAAATTCTGATTGGTCCTAGTCTTTACAGTAGCAGAACAATATTTTCTGGAGATAATATTTACCGCAAAACGTGCTTTTCAGACGTTTTAATTTATCTGAATGATATACTATTAAAATGAAATTTTTTGCATGCAGAAAAATTTGATATAGTTGCTACATATGGTTAAATGGTATTCATATATACTACTACAACGGTTATTACAATTGTAATCGATTTTGAGCCAGTTATTGAACACCTCTTAGTTACGACACGCATATTTAGTCCCAATTTATTAAATTTTGATTGTCTCTAGTTTTTATAGTGGCAGAATAATATTTTCCGGAGTTAATACTTACTGTAAAACGTGCTTTTCAGACGTTTTAACGTATCTGAATAATATACTATTAAAATAAAATTTTTTGGAAGCAGAAAATTTTGATATATTAGTTAGATATGGTTAAACGGTCTCCATGTATATTACTACAACGGTTATTACCACTGTAATCGTTTTGGGCTAGTTATTGAGCACCTGTTAGTAACGGCACGCATATTCTGTATACATTTATTAAATGCTGATCGGCCCTAGTCTTAACAGTGACAGAATAATATTTTCTGGAGTTAATACTTACTGTAAAACGTGCTTTTCAGACGTTTTAACGTATCTGAATAATATACTATTAAAATAAAATTTTTTGGAAGCAGAAAATTTTGATATATTAGTTAGATATGGTTAAACGGTCTCCATGTATATTACTACAACGGTTATTACCATTGTAATCGTTTTGGGCTAGTTATTGAGCACCTGTTAGTAACGGCACGCATATTCTGTCCAAATTTATTAAATGCTGATAGGCACTAGTTTTTACAGTGGCAGAATATTATTTTCTGGAGTTAATATTTACTGCAATACGTGCTTTTCAGACGTTTTAACACGTTAAGCGCCGCAGCGGCCCGTAGGGACCGCTACCAATATTTCTCGTAGGGCCACGGCGGTCCCTAGGGACCGCTCGTAGTTGAAGCAGTTTTAATTCCGTATAGGCCAGTGGACCGCTGCTTACATTAGTTAAATGTACTGTATGGACCGCTCTGGCCTGTGGAGAACGTTCTGCAGTGCGAGTTTTTTAATTTTTTATTTCGTTCATTTTTTATTGATTAAAAAAGGAAAAATTGCTGTTATTGTAAATAAACAATTGTATCATGATATTTATAACTTTTTGCTAGTATACCCATCATAACATACCTAAAAATGCTTAAAATAGTTTTTGGCCCAATAAGAAAATTTCAAAAATTTCTCGTGGCGCTCAACGTGTTTTAACGTATCTGAATAATATACTATTAAAATTAAATTTTTTGGACGCAGAAGAATTTGATATAGTAGTTAGATATGGTCTCCATGTATATTACTACAACGGTTATTACCACTGTAATCGATTTGGGCTAGTTATTGAGCACCTCTTAGTTACGGCACGCATATCCTGTCCAAATTTATTAAATTCTAATCGGCTCTAGTCTTTACAGTGGCAAAATAATATTTTCTGGAGTTAATATTTACTGCAAAACGTGCTTTTCAGACGTTTAAGCGTATCTGAATAATATACTTTTAAAATGAAATTTTTTTGATGCAGAAAAATTTGATATAGTTGCTACATATCTTTAAATGGTATTCAAATATACTACTACAACGGTTCTTACCACTGTAATCGATTTTGAACCAGTTAATGACTACCTGTTAGTGACGGCACGAATATTCTGTCCAAATTTATTAAATTCTGATCGGCCCTAGTCTTTACAATGGCAGAATAATATTTTCTGGAGTTAATATTTACTGCAAAACGTGATTTGAAGACGTTTTAACGTATCTGAATATTATACTATAAAAATTAAGTTTTTTGGAAGCAGAAAAATTCGATATAGTAATTAGATATGGTTAAATGGTCTCCATGTATACTACTACAACGGTTACTACCATTGTAATCGATTTGGAGTTAGTTATTGAGAACCTGTTAGTAACGGCACGCATATTCTGTCCAAATTTATTAAATTCTGATCGGCCCTAGTCTTTACAATGGCAGAATAATATTTTCTGGAGTTAATATTTACTGCAAAACGTGATTTGAAGACGTTTTAACGTATCTGAATATTATACTATAAAAATTAAGTTTTTTGGAAGCAGAAAAATTCGATATAGTAATTAGATATGGTTAAATGGTCTCCATGTATACTACTACAACGGTTATTACCACTGTAATCGATTTGGAGCTAGTTATTGAGCACCTGTTAGGAACGGCACGCAAATTCTGTCCAAATTTATTAAATTCTGATCGGCCCTAGTCTTTACAGTGGCAGAATAATATTTTCTGGAGTTAATATTTACTGGTTAAATGGAATTCATATATACTACTACAACGGTTCTTACCACTGTAATCGATTTTGATCCAGTTATTGACTACCTGTTAGTGACGGCACGAATATTCTGGCCAACTTTATTAAATTACGATCGGCCGTAGTCTTTACAGTGGCAGAAAAATATTTTCTGGAGTTAATATTTACTGCAAAACGTGCTTTTCAGACGTTTTAACGTATCTGAATAATATACTATTAAAATTAAATTTTTCGGAAGCAGAAAAATTCGATATAGTAGTTAGATGTGCTTAAATGGTCTTCACGTATACTACTACAACGGTTATTACTACTGTAATCGATTTTGAACCAGTTATTGACTACCTGTTAGTGACGGCACGGATATTCTGACCAACTTTATTGAATTACGATCGGCCCTAGTCTTTACAGTGGCAGAATAATACTTTCACGAGTAATATTTACTGCAAGACGTGCTTTCCTGACGTTTCAATTTATGTGAATATTATACTATATAAATGACATTTTTTGGATGCAGAAAAATTTGATATAGTTGCTACATATGTTTAAATGGTATTCAAATATACTACTACAACGGTTCTTACCACTGTAATCGATTTTGAACCAGTTAATGGCTACCTGTTAGTGACGGCACGAATATTCTGGCCAACTTTATTAAATTACGATCGGCCCTAGCCTTTACAGTGGCAGAATAATATTTTCTGGAGTAATAACTACTGCAAAACGTACTTTCCTGACGTTTCAATGTATATGAATATTATATTATTAAAATTTGATATAGTTGCTACATATGGCTAAATGGTATTCATATATACTACTACAACGGTTCTTACCACTGTAATCGATTTTGAAACAGCTATTGAGCACCTGTTAGAAGCGGCACGCATATTCTGTCCAAATTTATTAAATTCTAATCGACCCTAGTCTTTACAGTGGGAGAATAATATTTTCTGGAGTTAATATTTACTGCAAAACGTGATTTTCAGACGCTTTAACGTATCTGAAAATATACTATTACAATTAAATTTTTTGGAAGCAGAAAAATTTGATATAGTTGCTACATATGTTTAAATGGTATTCAAATATACTACTACAACGGTTATTACCACTGTAATCGATTTGGAGCTAGTTATTGAGCACCTGTTAGGAACGGCACGCATATTCTGTCCAAATTTATTAAATGCTGATCGGCCCTTGTCTTTACAGTGGCAGAATAATATTTTCTGGAGTTAATATTATTTGCAAAAGGTGCTTTTCAGACTCTTCATCATAGCTTAATAATATACTATTAAAATTAAATTTTTTAGAAGCAAAAAAATTTGATATAGCAGTTACAAATGGTTGAATGGTCTCCATGTATACTACTACAACGGTTATCACCACTGTAATCGATTTGGAGCTAGTTATTGAGCACCTGTTAGTAACGGCACGCATATTCTGTATACATTTATTAAATGCTAATCGGCCCTAGTCTTAACAGTGACACAATAATATTTTCTGGAGTTAATATTTATTGCAAAATGAGCTTTTTAGACGTTTTAACGTATCTGAATAATAAACTATTAAAATTAATTTTTTAGAAGCAGAAAAATTTGATATAGTTGTTAGATATGGTTAAATGGTCTCCATGTATACTACTACTAAGGTTATTACCACTGTAATCGATTTGGAGCTAGTTATTGAGCACCTCTTAGTAACGGCACGCTTATTCTGTATACATTTATTAAATGCTGAACGGCCCTAGTCTTAACAGTGACAGAATAATATTTTCTGGAACTAATATTTACTGCAAAACGTGCTTTTCAGACGTTTTAACGTATCTAAATAATATACTATCAAAATGAAATTTTTTGGATGCAGAAAAATATCATATAGTTGCTACATATGGTTAAATGGTATTCATATATACTACCACAAAAACGGTTATTACCACTGTAATCGATTTGGAGCAAGTTATTGAGCACGTGTTAGTAACGGCACGCACATTCTGTCCAAATTTATTAAATGCTGTTCGGCCCTAGTCGTTACAGTGGCAGAATAATATTTTCTGGAGTTTATATTTACTGCAAAACGTGCTTTTCAGACGTTTTACCGTATCTGAATAAAATACTATTAAAATTAATTTTTTTGGGAGCAGAAAAATTTGATATAGTAGTTACATATGGTTAAAATGGTTTCCATGTATACTACTACAACGGTTATTATTACTGTAATCGATTTGGAGCCAGTTATTGAGCACCTGTTAGTAACGGCACACATATTCTCTCCAAATTTATTAAATTCTGATAGGCCCTAGTCTTTACAGTGGCAGAATAATATTTGCTGGAGTTTATATTTATTGCAAAACATTGTTTTTAGCCGTTTTAACGTATCTGTATAATATACTATTAAAATTAAATTTTTTGGAAGCAGAAAAATTTGATACAGTAGTTACATATGGTTAAATGGTCTCCATGTATACTACTACAACGGTTGTTACCACTGTAATCGATTTGGAGTCAGTTATTGAGCACCTGTTAGTAACAGCACACATATTCTGTCCAAATTTATTAAATTCTGATCAGCCCTAATCTTTACAGTGGCAGAATAATATTTTCTGGAACTAATATTTACTGCAAAACATTGTTTTTAGCCGTTTTTTCGTATCTGTATAATATACTATAAAAATTAAACTTTTTGAAAACAAAAAAATTTGATATGTTAGTTATATATGGTGAAATGGTCTCCATGTATACTACTACAACGGTTGTTACCACTGTAATCGATTTGGAGCCAGTTATTGAGCACCTGTTAGTAACAGCACACATATTCTGTCCAAATTTATTAAATGCTGTTCGGCCCTAGTCTTTACAGTGGCAGAATAATATTTTCTGGAGTTAATATTTACTGCAAAACATGCTTCTCAGACGTTTTAACGTATCTGATTAATATACTATTAAAATTAAATTTTTTGGGAGCAGAAAAATTTGAAATTATAGTAAGATATGGTTAAATGGTCTCCATGTATACTACTACAATGGTTATTACCACTTTAATCGATTTGGAGCCAGTTATTGATCACCTGTTGAGGAACGGTACACAAATTCTTTCCAAATTTATTAAATTCTGATCGGCCCTAGTCTTTACAGTGGCAGAATAATATTTTCTGAAGTTAATATTTACTGCAAAACGTGCTTTACAGACGTTTTAACGTATCTGAATATTATACTATTAAAATTAAATTTTTTGGAAGCAGAAAAATTGATATAGTAATTATATATGGTTAAATGGTCTCCATGTATACTACTACAACAGGTATTACCACTGTAATCGATTTGGAGCCAGTTATTGAGCAGCTGTTAGTAACGGCACACACTTTCCGTCCAAATTTATTAAATGCTGTTCGGCCCTAGTCTTTACAGTGGCAGAATAATATTTTCTGGAGTTAATATTTACTGCAAAACGTGCTTTACAGACGTTTTAACGTATCTGAATATTATACTATTAAAATTAAATTTTTTGGAAGCAGAAAAATTTGAAATAGTAGTTAGATATGGTTAAGTGGGGTCCATGTATACTACTACAACGGTTATTAACAATGTAATCGATTTGGAGCCAGTTATTAAGCACCTGTTAGTAACGGTACACATATTCTGTCCAAATTTATTAAATTCTGATCGTCCCTAGTCTTTACAGTGGCAGAATATAATTTTCTGGAGTTAATATTTACTGCGAAACGTGCTTTTCAGACGTTTTATCGTAACTGAATAATATACTATTAAAATGAAATTTTTTGAAGCAGATAAATTTGATATAGTAGTTAGATATGGTTAAATGGTCTCCATGTATACTACTACAACGGTTATTACCACTGTAATCGATTTTGATCCTGTTATTGAGATCCTGTTAGTTACGGCACGCATATTATGTCCAAATTAATTAAATTCTGATGGGCCCTAGACTTTACAGTGGCAGAATAATATTTTCTGAAGTTAATATTTACTGCAAAAAGTGCTTTACAGACGTTTTGACGTATCTGAATATTATACCATTAAAATTAAATTTTTTGGAAGGAAATAAATTTGATATAGTAGTTATATATGGTGAAATGGTCTCCATGTATACTACTACAATGGTTATTACCACTGCAATCGATTTGGAGCTAGCTATTGAGCACCTGTTAGTAACGGCACGCACTTTCTGTCGAAATTTATGAAATGCTGTTCGGCCCTAGTCTTTACAGTGGCAGAATAATATTTTCTGGAGTTAATATTTACTGGAAAACGTGCTTTTCAGACGCTTTAAGGTATCTGAATAATATACTATTAAAATAAAATTTTGGGGAGCAGAAACATTTGATATAGTAGTTAGATATTGTTAAATGGTCTCCATGTATACTACTACAACGGTTATTACCACTGTAATCGATTTTGATCCTGTTATTGAGAACCTGTTAGTTACGGCATGCATATTCTGTCCAAATTTATTAAATGCTGATCGGCTCTAGTATTTACAGTGGCTGAATAATATTTTCTGAATTCACAAACCGTGCTTTTCAGACGTTTCAACGTATCTGAATTATATACTATTAAAATTAAATTTTTTGGTAGCAGAAACAACTGATATAGTAGTAAGATATGGTTAAATGGTCTCCATATATACTGCTACAACGGTTATTTCCAATGTAATCGATTTGGAGCCATTTATTAAGCCCCTGTTAGTAACGGTACACATATTCTGTCCAAATTTATTAAATTCTGATTGGCCCTAGTCTTTACAGTGGCTGAATAATATTTCCTGGAGTTAATATTTACTGCAAAACGTGCTTTTCAGACGTTTCAACGTATCTGAATGATATACAATTAAAATTAAATTTTTGGAAGCAGAAAAATTGATATAGTAGTTGCATATGGTTAAATGGTGTCCATGTATACTACTACAACGGTTATTACCACTGTAATCGATTTTGATCCTGTTATTGAGAAGCTGTTAGTTACGGCACGCATGTTCTGTCCTAATCTATTAAATTCTGATCGGCCCTAGTCTTTACAGTGGCAGAATAATATTTTCTGAAGTTAATATTTACTGCAAAACGTGCTTTACAGACGTTTTAACGTATCTAAACATATACTATTAAAATTAAATTTTTTGGAAGCAAGACATTTGATATAGTAGTTGCATATGGTGAAATGGTCTTCATGTATACTACTACAACGGGTATTACCACTGTAATCGATTTGGAGCTAGTTATTGAGCATCTGATAGTTACGGCACGCATATTCTGTCCAAATTTATTAAATGCTGATCGGCCCTAGTCTTTGCAGTGGTAGTATTATATTTTCTGGAGTTAATATTTACGGCAAAACGTGCTTTTCATACGTTTTATCGTATCTGAATAATATACTATTAAAATGACATTTTTTGGAAGCAGATAAATTTGATATAGTTTTTAGATTTGGTTAAATGGTCTCCATGTATACTACTACAACGGTTATTACCACTGTAATCGATTTGGAGCCAGTTATTGAGCAGCTGTTATTAACGGCACGCATATTCTGTCCAAATGTATTAAATTCTGATCGGCCCTAAGTCTTTACAGTGGCAGAATAATATTTTCTGAAGTTAATATTTACTGCAAAACGTGCTTTACAGACGTTTTAACGTATCTGAATATTATACTATTAAAATTAAATTTTTTGGAAGGAAAAAAATTTGATATAGTAGACATATATGGTGAAATGGTCTCCATGTATACTACTACAACGGTTATTACCACTGTAATCGATTTGGAGCCAGTTATTGAGCAGCTGTTATTAACGGCACGCATATTCTGTCCAAATGTATTAAATTCTGATCGGCCCTAGTCTTTACAGTGGCAGAATAATCTTTTCTGAAGTTAATATTTACTGCAAAACGTGCTTTACAGACGTTTTAACGTATCTGAATACTATACTATTAAAATTAAATTTTTTGGAAGGAAAAAAATTTGATATAGTAGTTGCATATGGTTTAATGGTGTCCATGTATACTACTACAACTGTTATTACCACTGTAATCGATTTGGAGCCAGTTATTGAGCAGCAGTTGTTAACGGCACGCATATTCTGTCCAAATGTATTAAATTCTGATCGGCCCTAGTCTTTACAGTGGCAGAATAATATTTTCTGAAGTTAATATTTACTGAAAAACGTGCTTTACAGACGTTTTAACGTATCTGAATATTATACTATTAAAATTAAATTTTTTGGAAGGAAAAAAATTTGATATAGTAGACATATATGGTGAAATGGTCTCCATGTATACTACTACAACGGTTATTACCACTGCAATCGATTTGCAGCTAGTTATTGAGCACCTGTTAGTAACGGCACACACATTCTGTCCAAATTTATTAAATGCTGTTCGGCCCTAGTCCTTTAAGTGGCAGAATAATATCTTCTGGAGTTAATATTTACTGCAAAACGTGCTTTTCAGACGCTTTAACGTATCTGAATAATATACTATTAAAATAAAATTTTGGGGAGCAGAAACATTTGATATAGTAGTAAGATATTGTTAAATGGTCTCCATGTATACTACTACAACGGTTATTACCACTGTAATCGATTTTGATCTTGTTATTGAGAACCTGTTAGTTACGGCACGCATATTCTGTCCAAATTTATTAAATGCTGATCGGCTCTAGTCTTTACAGTGGCAGAATTATATTTTCTGGAGTTAATATTTACTGCAAAACGTGCTTTTCAGACGTTTTAACGTATCTGAATAATATACTATTAAAATAAAATTTTGGGGAGCAGAAACATTTGATATAGTAGAAGATATTGTTAAATGGTCTCCAAGTATACTACTACAACGGTTATTACCACTGTAATCGATTTTGATCTTATTATTGAGAACCTGTTAGTTACGGCACGCATATTCTGTCCAAATTTATTAAATGCTGATCGGCCCTAGTCTTTACAGTGGCAGAATAATATTTTCTGAAGTTAATATTTACTGCAAAACGTGCTTTACAGACGTTTTAACGTATCTGAATAATATACTATTAAAATAAAATTTTGGGGAGCAGAAACATTTGATATAGTAGAAGATATTGTTAAATGGTCTCCATGTATACTACTACAACGGTTATTACCACTGTAATCGATTTTGATCTTGTTATTGAGAACCTGTTAGTTACGGCACGCATATTCTGTTCAAATTTATTAAATGCTGATCGGCTCTAGTCTTTACAGTGACAGAATAATATTTTCTGAAGTTAATATTTACTGCAAAACGTGCTTTACAGACGTTTTAACGTATCTGAATAATATACTATTAAAATAAAATTTTGGGGAGCAGAAACATTTGATATAGTAGAAGATATTGTTAAATGGTCTCCATGTATACTACTACAACGGTTATTACCGCTGTAATCGATTTTGATCTTGTTATTGAGAACCTGTTAGTTACGGCACGCATATTCTGTCCAAATTTATTAAATGCTGATCGGCTCTAGTCTTTACAGTGGCAGAATTATATTTTCTGGAGTTAATATTTACTGCAAAACGTGCTTTTCAGACGTTTTATCGTATCTGAATAATATACTATTACAATGAAATTTTTTGGAAGCAGATAAATTTGATATAGTAGTTAGATATGGTTAAATGGTCTCCATGTATACTACTACAACGGTTATTACCACTGTAATCGATTTTGATCCTGTTATTGAGAACCTGTTAGTTACGGCACGCACATTCTGTCCAAATTTATTAATTGCGGTTCGGCCCTAGTCTTTACAGTGGCAGAATAATATTTGCTGAAGTTAATATTTACTGCAAAACGTGCTTTTCAGACGTTTCAACGTATCTGAATATTGTACTATTAAAATTAAATTTTTTGGTAGCAGAAAAATTGATATAGTAGTAAGATATAATTAAATGGTTTCCATGTATACTACTACAACGGTTATTACCACTGTAATCGATTTTGATTCTGTCATTGAGAACCTGTTAGTTACAGCACGCATATTCTGTTCAAATTTATTAAATTCTGGTCGGCCCTAGTCTTTACAGTGGTGGAATAATATTTGCTGGAGTTAATATTTACTGCAAAACGTGCTTTTCAGACGTTTCAACGTATCTGAATATTGTACTATTAAAATTACATTTTTTAGAAGCAGAAAAATTGATATAGTAGTTATATATGATTAAATGGTCTCCATGTATACTACTACAACGGTTATTACCACTTTAATCGATTTTGATCCTGTTATTGAGCACCTGTTAGTTACGGCACGCATATTCTGTCCAAATTTATTAAATGCTGATCGGCCCTAGTCTTTACAGTGGCAGAATAATATTTGCTGGAGTCAATATTTATTGCAAAACGTGCTTTTCAGACGTTTCAACGTATCTGAATATTGTACTATTAAAATTAAATTTTTTGGAAGCAGAAAAATTGATACAGTAGTAAGATATGATTAAATGGTCTCCATGTATACTACTACAACGGTTATCACCACTTCAGTCGATTTTGATCCTGCTATTGAGCACCTGTTAGTTACGGCACGCATATTCTGTCCAAATTTATTAAATGCTGATCGGCCCTAGTCTTTACAGTGGCAGAATAATATTTGCTGGAGTCAATATTTACTGCAAAACGTGCTTTTCAGACGTTTCAACGTATCTGAATATTGTAGTATTAAATTTAAATTTTTTGGAAGCATAAAAATTGATATAGTAGTAAGATATGATTAAATGGTCTCCATGTATACTACTACAACGGTTATTACCACTGTAATCGATTTTGATCCTGTCATTGAGAACCTGTTAGTTACGGCACGCATATTCTGTCTAAATTTAATAAATTCTGATCGGCCCTAGTCTTTACAGTGGCAGAATAATATTTTCTGAAGATAATATTTACTGCAAAACGTGCTTTATAGACGTTTTAATGTTTCTGAATAATAGACTATTAAAATAAAATTTTTTGGAAGCAAAAAAATTTGAAATAGTAGTTAGTAATGGATAATGGTCTCCATGTATACTACTACAACTGTTATTACCACTTTAATCGATTTTGATCCTGTTATTGAGCACCTGTTAGTTACGGCACGCATATTCTGTCCAAATTTATTAAATTCTGATCGGCCCTAGTCTTTACAATGGCAGAATAAAATTTTCTGAAGTTAATATTTACTGCAAAACGTGCTTTATGGACGTTTTAACGTTTCTAAATAATAGACTATTAAAATGAAAATTTTTGGAAGCAGAAAAATTTGAAATAGTAGTTAGATATGGTTAAATGGTCTCCATGTATACTACTACAACGGTTATTACCACTTTAATCGATTTTGATCCTGTTATTGAGCACCTGTTAGTTACGGCACGCATATTCTGTCCAAATTTATTAAATGCTGATCGGCCCTAGTCTTTACAGTGGCAGAATAATATTTGCTGGAGTTAATATTTACTGCAAAACGTGCTTTATAGACGTTTTAATTTTTCCGAATAATAGACTATTAAAATGAATTTTTTTGGAAGCAGAAAAATTTGAAATAGTAGTTAGATATGGTTAAATGGTCTCCATGTATACTACTACAACGGTTACTACCACTTTAATCGATTTTGATCCTGTTATTGAGCACCTGTTGGTTACGGCACGCATATTCTGTACAAATTTATTAAATTCTGATCGGCCCTAGTCTTTACAGTGGCAGAATAATATTTGCTGGAGTCAATATTTACTGCAAAACGTGCTTTTCAGACGTTTTATCGTATCTGAATAATATACTATTAAAATAAAACGTTCTTTACAGACGTTTTAACGTATCTGAATATTATACTATTAAAATTAAATTTTTTGGATGCAGAAAAATGTGATTTAGTTGCTACATATTGTTAAATGGTATTCATATATACTACTACAACGGTTATTACCACTGTAATCAATTTTGAGCCAGTTATTGAGCACCTCTAAGTTACTGCATGCATAATCTGTCCAATTTTATTAAATTCCCATCGGTTCTAGTCTTTACAGTAGCAGAATAATGTTTTCTGGAGTTAATATTTACTGTAAAACGTGCTTTTCTGACGTTTTAACGTATCTGAATAATATACTATTAAAATTAAATTTTTTGGATGCGGAAAAATTTGATATAGTTGCTATATATCTTTAAATGGTCTCCATATACTCTACTACAACTATTATAACTACTGTAATCAATTTTGAGTGAGTTATTGAGAACCAGTTAATAACGGCACGCATACTCTGGCCAAATTTATTAATTGCGGTTCGGCCCTAGTCTTTGCAGTAGCAGAATAACATTTTCTGGGGTTAATATTTACTGCAAAACTTGCTTTTTAGACGTTTTATCGTAACTGAATAATATACTATTAAAATAAAATTTTTTGGAAGCAGATAAATTTGATATAGTAGTTAGATATGGTTAAATGGTCTCCATGTATACTACTACAACGGTTATTACCACTGTAATCGATTTGGAGCTAGTTATTGAGCACCTGTTAGTTACGTCACGCATATTCTGTCCAAATTTATTAAATTCTGATAGGCAATAGTCTTTACAGTGGCAGAATAGTATTTGCTGGAGTTAATATTTACTGCAAAACGTGTTTTTTATACGTTTTAACGTTTCTGAATAATAGACTATTAAAATAAAGTTTTTTGGAAGCAGAAAAATTTGATATAGTAGTTAGATATGGTTAAATGGTCTCCATGTATACTACTACAACGGTTATTACCACTGTAATCGATTTGGAGCTAGTTATTGAGCACCTGTTAGTTACGTCACGCATATTCTGTCCAAATTTATTAAATGCTAATCGTCCCTAGTCTTTACAGTGGCAGAATAATATTTTCTGAAATTAATATTTACTGCAAAACGTGCTTTACAGACGTTTCAACGTATCTGAATATTATACTATTAAAATTAAATTTTTTGGAAGCAGAAACATTTGATATAGTAGTAAGATATGGTTAAATGGTTTCCATGTATACTACTACAACGGTTATTACCACTGTAATCGATTTGGGGCCAGTTATTAAGCACCTGTTAGTAACGGTACACATATTCTGTCCAATTTTATTAAATTCTGATCAGCCCTAGTCTTTACAGTGGCAGAATAATATTTCCTGGAGTTAATATTTATTGCAAAACGTGGTTTTCAGACGTTTCAACGTATCTGAATAATATACTATTAAAATTAAATTTTTTGGATGCATAAAAATTGATATAGTAGTTACATATGGTTAAATGGTCTCCATGTATACTACTACAACGGTTATTACCACTGTAATCGATTTTGATCTTGTTATTGTGGACATGTTAGTTACGGCACGCATAAGCTGTCCAAATTTATTAAATTCTAATCGGCTCTAGTCTTTACAGTCTTAGAATAATATTTTCTAGAGTTAATATTTACTGCAAAACGTGTTTTTCAGACGTTTTATCGTATCTGAATAATATACTATTAAAATTAATTTTTGGAAGCACATAAATTTGATATAGTCGTTAGATATGGTTAAATGGTCTCCATGTATACTACTACAACGGTTATTACCACTGTAATCGATTTTGATCCTGTTATTGAGAAGCTGTTAGTTACGGCACTCATATTCTGTCCAAATTTATTAAATTCTGATCGGCCCTAGTCTTTACAGTGGCAGAATAATATTTTCTGGAGTTAATATTTACTGAAAAACGTGCTTTTCAGGCGTTTCAACGTATCTGAATAATATACTATTAAAATAAAATTTTTTGGATGCGGAAAAATTTGATATAGTTGCTATATATCGTTAAATGGTCTCCATATACACTACTACAACTATTATAACTACTGTAATCAATTTTGAGTGAGTTATTGAGAACCAGTTAATAACGGCACGCATACTCTGGCCAAATTTATTAAATACTGATCGGCCCTAGTCTTTACAGTGGCAGAATAATATTTTCTGGAGTTAATATTTACTGCAAACCGTGCTTTTCAGACGTTTTATCGTATCTGAATAATATACTATTAAAATTAAATTTTTTGGAAGCAGATAAATTTGATATAGTAGTTAGATATGGTTAAATGGTCTCCATGTATACTACTACAACGGTTATTACCACTGTAATCGATTTTGATCCTGTTATTGAGAACCTATTAGTTACGGCACGCTTATTCTGTCCTAATTTATTAAATTCTGATCGGCCCTAGTCTTTACAGTGGCAGAATAATATTTTGTGAAGTTAATATTTACTGCAAAACGTGCTTTTCAGACGTTTTAACGTATTTGAATAATATACTATTAAAATGAAATTTTTGGAAGCACATAAATTTGATATAGTAGTTAGATATGGTTAAATGGTCTCCATGTATACTACTACAACGGTTATTACCACTGTAATCGATTTTGATCCTGTTATTGAGAAGCTGTTAGTTACGGCACTCATATTCTGTCCAAATTTATTAAATTCTGATCGGCCCTAGTCTTTACAGTGGCAGAATAATATTTTCTGAAGTTAATATTTACTGCAAAACGTGCTTTTCAGACGTTTCAACGTTTCTGAATAATAGACTATTAAAATGAAATTTTTTGGAAGCAGAAAAATTTGAAATAGTAGTTAGATATGGTTAAATGGTCTCCATGTATACTACTACAACGGTTATTACCACTCTAATGGATTTTGATCCTGTTATTGAGAAGCTGTTAGTTACGGCACTCATATTCTGTCCCAATTTATTAAATTGTGATCGGCCCTAGTCTTTACAGTGGCAGAATAATATTTTCTGGAGTTAATATTTACTGAAAAACGTGCTTTTCAGACGTTTCAACGTATCTGAATAATATACTATTAAAATTAATTTTGTTGGATGCGGAAACATTTGATATAGTTGCTATATATCGTTAAATGGTCTCCATATACACTACTACAACTATTATAACTACTGTAATCGATTTTCAGTGAGTTATTGAGAACCAGTTAATAAGGGCACGCATACTCTGGCCAAATTTATTAAATACTGATCGGCCCTAGTCTTTACAGTGGCAGAATAATATTTTCTGGAGTTAATATTTACTACAAACCGTGCTTTTCAGACGTTTTATCGTATCTGAATAATATACTATTAAAATAAAATTTTTTGGAAGCAGATAAATTTGATATAGTAGTTAGATATGGTTAAATGGTCTCCATGTATACTACTACAACGGTTATTACCACTGTAATCGATTTGGAGCCAGTTATTGAGCAGCTGTTAGTATCGGCACACATATTCTGTCCAAATTTATTAAATTCTGATAGGCACTAGTCTTTACAGTGGCAGAATAGTATTTGCTGGAGTTAATAATTACTGAAAAACGTGTTTTTCAGACGGTTTAACGTTTCTGAATAATAGACTATTAAAATGAAATTTTTCGGAAGCAGAAAAATTTGATATAGTAGTTTCATATGGTTAAATGGTCTCCTTGTATACTGCTACAACGGTTATTACCACTGTAATCGATTTGGAGCCAGTTATTAAGCACCTGTTAGTAACGGTACACATATTCTGTCCAAATTTATTAAATTCTGATCGGCCCTAGTCTTTACGGTGGCTGAATAATATTTTCTGGAGTTAATATTTACTGCAAAACGTGCTTTTCAGACGTTTCAACGTATCTGAATATTATACTATTAAAATTAAATTTTTTGGAAGCAGAAACTTTTGATATAGTAGTAAGATATGGTTAAATGGTTTCCATGTATACTACTACAACGGTTATTACCACTGTAATCGATTTGGAGCCAGTTATTAAGCACCTGTTAGTAACGGTACACATACTCTGTCCAAATTTATTAAATTCTGATCGGCCCTAGTTTTTACAGTGGCAGAATAATATTTCCTGGAGTTAATATTTACTGCAAAACGTGCTTTTCAAATGTTTCAACGTATCTGAATAATAGACTATTAAAATTAAATTTTTTGGATGCAGAAAAATTGATATAGTAGTTACATATGGTTAAATGGTCTCCATGTATACTACTATAACGGTTATTACCACTGTAATCGATTTTGATCTTGTTATTGTGAACCTGTTAGTTACGGCACGCATATTCTGACCAAATTTATTAAATTCTAATCGGCTCTAGTCTTTACAGTGTTAGAATAATATTTTCTGGAGTTAATATTTACTGCAAAACGTGCTTTTCAGACGTTTTATCGTATCTGAATAATATGCTATTAAAATGAAATTTTTTGAAAGCACATAAATTTGATATAGTAGTTAGATATGGTTAAATGGTCTCCATGTATACTACTACAACGGTTATTACCACTGTAACCGATTTGGAGCCAGTTATTAAGCCCCTGTTAGTAACGGTACACATATTCTGTCCAAATTTATTAAATTCTGATCGGCCCTAGTCTTTACAGTGGCAGAATAATATTTGCTGGAATTAATATTTACTGCAAAACGTGCTTTTCAGACGTTTCAACGTATCTGAATAATATACTATTAAAATTAAATTTTTTGGATGCAGAAAAATTGATATAGTTCTTACATAGGGTTAAATGGTCTCCATGTATACTACTACAACGGTTATTACCACTGTAATCGATTTTGATCTTGTTATTGTGAACCTGTCAGTTACGGCACGCATATTCTGTCCAAATTTATTAAATTCTAATCGGCTCTAGTCTTTACAGTGTTAGAATAATATTTTCTGGAGTTAATATTTACTGCCAAACGTGATTTTTACACGTTTTATCGTATCTGAATAATATACTATGTAAATGAAATTTTTTGGAAGCACATAAATTTGATATAGTAGTTAGATATGGTTAAATGGTCTCCATGTATACTACTACAACGGTTATTACCACTGTTATCGATTTGGAGCTAGTTATTGAGCACATGTAAGTTACGGCACGCCTATTCTGTCCAAATTTATTAAATGCCAACCGGCCCCAGTCTTTACAGTGGCAGAATAATATTTTCTGAAATTAATATTTACTGCAAAACGTGCTTTTCAGACGTTTCAACGCATCTGAATATTATACTATTAAAATTAAATTTTTTGGAAGCAGAAACATTTGATATAGTAGTAAGATATGGTTAAATGGTTTCCATGTATACTACTACAACGGTTATTACCACTGTAATCGATTTTGATCCTGTTATTGAGAAGCGGCACGCATATTCTGTCCAAATTTATTAAATTCTGATAGGCCCTAGTTTTTACAGTGGCAGAATAATATTTTCTGGAGTTAATAGTTACTGCAAAAGGTGCTTTTCAGACGTTGTATCGTATCTGAATAATATACTATTAAAATAAAATTTTTTGGAAGCAGATAAATTTGATATAGTAGTTAGATATGGTTAAATGGTCTCCATGTATACTACTACAACGGTTATTACCACTGTAATCGATTTTGATTCTGTTATTGAGAACCTGTTAGTTACGGCACGCTTATGCTGTCCTAATTTATTAAATTCTGGTCGGCCCTAGTTTTTACAGTGGCAGAATAATATTTTCTGAAATTAATATTTATTGCAAAACGTGCTTTTCAGACGTTTCAACGTATCTGAATTATATACTATTAAAATTAAATTTTTTGGAAGCAGAAACATTTGATATAGTAGTAAGATATGGTTAAATGGTTTCCATGTAGACTACTACAACGGTTATTACCACTGTAATCGATTTTGATCCTGTTATTGAGCACCTGTTAGTTACGGCACGCATATTCTGTCCAAATTTATTAAATTCTGTTCGGCCCTAGTCTTTACAGTGGCAGAATAATATTTTCTGGAGTTAATATTTACTGAAAAACGTGCTTTTCAGACGTTTCAACGTATCTGAATAATATACTATTAAAATTAAGTTTTTTGGATGCGGAAAAATTTTATATAGTTGCTATATATCGTTAAATGGTGTCCATATACACTACTACAACTATTATAACTACTGTAATCGATTTTGAGTGAGTTATTGAGAACCAGTTAATAACGGCACGCATACTCTGGCCAAATTTATTAAATACTGATCGGCCCTAGACTTAAAGTGGCAGAATAATATTTTCTGGAGTAAATATTTACTGCAAAACGTGCTTTTCAGTCGTTTTATCGTATCTGAATAATATACTATTAAAATAAAATTTTTTGGAAGCAGATAAATTTGATATAGTAGTTAGATATGGTTAAATGGTCTCCATGTATACTACTACAACGGTTATTACCACTGTAATCGATTTTGATCCTGTTATTGAGAAGCTGTTAGTTACGGCACTCATATTTTGTCCAAATTTATTAAATTCTGATCAGCCCTAGCCTTTGCAGTGGCAGAATAATATTTTCTGCAGTTAATATATACTGCAAAACGTACTTTTCAGACGTTTCAACCTTTCTGAATAATAG
The DNA here is from genome assembly GCA_940337035.1 of Agriotes lineatus. Taxonomy (NCBI): domain Eukaryota; kingdom Metazoa; phylum Arthropoda; class Insecta; order Coleoptera; family Elateridae; genus Agriotes; species Agriotes lineatus. Next base: position 183,395 of record CALNHX010001417.1, read on the forward strand.
ACTACTAAAATGAAATTTTTTGGAAGCAGAAAAATTTGAAATAGTAGTTAGATATAGTTAAATGGTCTCCATGTATACTACTACAACGGTTATTACCACTGTAATCGATTTTGATCCTGTTATTGAGCATCTGTTAGTTACGGCACTCATATTTTGTCCAAATTTATTAAATTCTGATCGGCCCTAGTCTTTACAGTGGCAGAATAATATTTTCTGCAGTTAATATTTACTGCAAAACGTGCTTTTCAGACGTTTCAACGTTTCTGAATAATAGACTATTAAAATTAAATTTTTTGGAAGCAAGAACATTTGATATAGTAGCTATATATGGTGAAATGGTCTTCATTTATACTACTACAACGGGTATTACCACTGTAATCGATTTGGAGCTAGTTATTGAGCACCTGATAGTTACGGCACGCATATTCTGTCCAAATTTATTAAATGCTGATCGGCCCTAGTCTTTGCAGTGGCAGAATTATATTTTCTGGAGTTAATATTAACTGCAAAACGTGCTTTTCAGACGTTTTATCGTATCTGAATAATATACTATTAAAATGACATTTTTTGGAAGCAGATAAATTAGATATAGTTTTTAGATATGGTTAAATGGTCTCCATGTATACTACTACAACGGTTATTACCACTGTAATCGATTTGGAGCCAGTTATTGAGCAGCTGTTATTAACGGCACGCATATTCTGTCCAAATGTATTAAATTCTGATCGGCCCTAGTCGTTACAGTGGCAGAATAATATTTTCTGAAGTTAATATTTACTGCAAAACGTGCTTTACAGATGTTTTAACGTATCTGAATACTATAATATTAAAATTAAATTTTTTGGAAAGAAAAAAATTTGATATAGTAGTTATATATGGTGAAATGGTCTCCATGTATACTACTACAACGGTTATTACCACTGCAATCGATTTGCAGCTAGTTATTGAGCACCTGTTAGTAACGGCACGCACATTCTGTCCAAATTTATTAAATGCTGATCGGCCCTAGTCTTTACAGTATCAGAATAATATTTGCTGGAGTTAATATTTACTGCAAAACGTGCTTTTCAAACGTTTCAACGTATCTGAATATTCTACTATTAAAATTAAATTTTTTGGAAGCAGAAAAATTGATATAGTAGTAAGATATGATTAAATGGTCTCCATGTATACCACTACAACGGTTATTACCACTGTAATCGATTTTGATTTTGTCATTGCGAACCTGTTAGTTACGGCACGCATATTCTGTCCAAATTTATTAAATTCTGATCGGCCCTAGTCTTTACAGTATCAGAATAATATTTTCTGAAGTTAATATTTACTGCAAAACGTGCTTTATACACGTTTTAATGTTTCCGAATAATAGACTATTAAAATGAAATTTTTGGAAGCACATAAATTTGATATAGTAGTTAGATATGGTTAAATGGTCTCCATGTATACTACTACAACGGTTATTACCACTGTAATCGATTTTGATCCTATTATTGAGAAGCTGTTAGTTACGGCACGCTTATTCTGTCCTAATTTATTAAATTCTGATCGGCCCTAGTCTTTACAGTGGCAGAATAATATTTTCTGAAGTTAATATTTACTGCAAAACGTGCTTTTTAGACGTTTCAACGTTTCTGAATAATAGACTATTAAAATGAAATTTTTTGGAAGCAGAAAAATTTGAAATAGTAGTTAGATATGGTTAAATGGTCTCCATGTATACTACTACAACGGTTATTACCACTCTAATAGATTTTGATTCTGTTATTGAGAAGCTGTTAGTTACGGCACTCATATTCTGTCCAAATTTATTAAATTGTGATCGTCCCTAGTTTTTACAGTGGCAGAATAATATTTTCTGGAGTTAATATTTACTGAAAAACGTGCTTTTCAGACGTATTATCGTATCTGAATAATATACTATTAAAATTAAATTTTTTGGATGCGGAAACAATTGATATAGTTGCTATATATCGTTAAATGGTCTCCATCTACACTACTACAACTATTATAACTACTGTAATCGATTTTCAGTGAGTTATTGAGAACCAGTTAATAACGGCACGCATACTCTGGCCAAATTTATTAAATACTGATCGGCCCTAGTCTTTACAGTGGCTGAGTAATATTTTCTGGAGTTAATATTTACTGCAAACCGTGCTTTTCAGACGTATTATCGTATCTGAATAATATACTATTAAAATAAAATTTTTTGGAAGCAGATAAATTTGATATAGTAGTTAGATATGGTTAAATGGTCTCCATGTATACTACTACAACGGTTATTACCACTGTAATCGATTTGGAGCCAGTTATTGAGCAGCTGTTAGTATCGGCACACATATTCTGTCCAAATTTATTAAATTCTGATAGGCACTAGTCTTTACAGTGGCAGAATAGGTTGTGCTGGAGTTAATATTTACTGAAAAACGTTTTTTTCAGACGTTTTAACGTTTCTGAATAATAGACTATTAAAATGAAATTTTTCGGAAGCAGAAAAATTTGATATAGTAGTTACATATGGTTAAATGGTCTCCATGTATACTACTACAACGGTTATTACCACTGTAATCGATTTGGAGCTAGTTATTGAGCACCTGTTAGTTACGGCACGCATAGTCTGTCCAAATTTATTAAATGCTAATCGGCCCTAGTCTTTACAGTGGCAGAATAGTATTTGCTGGAGTTAATATTTACTAAAAAACGTGTTTTTCAGACGTTTTAACGTTTCTGAATAATAGACTATTAAAATGAAATTTTTCGGAAGCAGAAAAATTTGATATAGTAGTTACATATGGTTAAATGGTCTCCATGTATACTACTACAACGGTTATTACCACTGTAATCGATTTGGAGCTAGTTATTGAGCACCTGTTAGTTACGGCACGCATAGTCTGTCCAAATTTATTAAATGCTAATCGGCCCTAGTCTTTACAGTGGCAGAATAATATTTTCTGAAATTAATATTTACTGCAAAACGTGCTTTTCAGACGTTTCAACGTATCTGAATATTATACTATTAAAATTAAATTTTTTGGAAGCAGAAACATTTGATATACTAGTAAGATATGGTTAAATGGTTTCCACATATACTACTACAACGGTTATTACCACTGTAATCGATTTGGAGCCAGTTATTAAGCACCAGTTAGTAACGGTACATATATTCTGTCCAAATTTATTAAATTTTGATCGGCCCTAGTCTTTACGGTGGCAGAATAATATTTTCTGAAATTAATATTTACTGCAAGACGTGCTTTTCAGACGTTTCAACGTATCTGAATATTATACTATTAAAATTAAATTTTTTGGAAGCAGAACATTTGATATAGTAGTAAGATATGGTTAAATGGTTTCCATGTATACTACTACAACCGTTATTACCACTGTAATCGATTTTGATCCTGTTATTGAGAAGCTGTTAGTTACGGCACGCATATTCTGTCCAAATTTATTAAATTCTGTTCGGCCCTAGTCTTTACAGTGGCAGAATAATATTTTCTGGAGTTAATATTTACTGCAAAACGTGCTTTACAGACGTTTTAACGTTTCTGAATAATAGACTATTAAAATGAAATTTTTTAGAAGCAGAAAAATTTGAAATAGTAGTTAGATATGGTTGAATGGTCTCCATGTATACTACTACAACGGTTATTACCACTGTAATCGATTTTGTTCCTGTTATTGAGAAGCTGTTAGTTACGGCACGCATATTCTGTCCAAATTTATTAAATTCTGATCGGCCCTAGTCTTTACAGTGGCAGAATAATATTTTCTGGAGTTAATATTTACTGAAAAACGTGCTTTTCAGACGTTTCAACGTATCTGAATAATGTACTATTAAAATTAAGTTTTTTGGATGCCGAAAAATTTTATATAGTTGCTATATATCGTTAAATGGTCTCCATATACACTACTACAACTATTATAACTACTGTAATCGATTTTGAATGAGTTATTGAGAACCAGTTAATAACGGCACGCATACTCTGGCCAAATTTATTAAATACTGATCGGCCCCAGACTTAGAGTGGCAGAATAATATTTTCTGGAGTAAATATTTACTGAAAAACGTGCTTTTAAGACGTTTTATCGTATCTGAATAATATACTATTAAAATAAAATTTTTTGGAAGCAGATAAATTTGATATAGTAGTTAGATATGGTTAAAGGGTCTCCATGTATACTACTACAACGGTTATTACCACTGTAATCGATTTTGATCCTGTTATTGAGAAGCTGTTAGTTACGGCAGTCATATTTTGTCCAAATTTATTAAATTCTGATCAGCCCTAGCATTTGCAGTGGCAGAATAATATTTTCTGCAGTTAATATTTACTGCAAAACGTACTTTTCAGACGTTTCAACGTTTCTGAATAATAGACTACTAAAATGAAATTTTTTGGAAGCAGAAAAATTTGAAATAGTAGTTAGATATGGTTAAATGGTCTCCATGTATACTACTACAACGGTTATTACCACTGTAATCGATTTTGATCCTGTTATTGAGAAGCTGTTAGTTACGGCACGCATATTCTGTCCAAATTTATTAAATTCTGATCGGCCCTAGTTTTTACAGTGGCATAATAATATTTTCTGAAGTTAATATTTACTGCAAAACGTGCTTTACACACGTGTTAACGTTTCTGAATAATAGACTATAAAAATGAAATTTTTTGGAAGCAGAAAAATTTGAAATAGTAGTTAGATATGGTTAAATGGTCCCCATGTATACTACTACAACGGTTATTACCACTGTAATCGATTTTCATCCTGTTATTGAGATCCTGTTAGTTACGGCACGCATATTATGTCCAAATTAATTAAATTCTTATGGGCCCTAGACTTTACAGTGGCAGAATAATATTTTCTGAAGTTAATATTTACTGCAAAAAGTGCTTTACAGACGTTTTGACGTATCTGAATATTATACCATTAAAATTAAATTTTTTGGAAGGAAAAAAATTTGATATAGTAGTTATATATGGTGAAATGGTCTCCATGTATACTACTACAACGGTTATTACCACTGCAATCGATTTGGAGCTAGCTATTGAGCACCTGTTAGTAACGGCACGCACATTCTGTCCAAATTTATTAAATGCTGTTCGGCCCTAGTCTTTACAGTGGCAGAATAATATTTTCTGGAGTTAATATTTACTGGAAAACGTGCTATTCAGACGCTTTAAGGTATCTGAATAATATACTATTAAAATAAAATTTTGGGGAGCAGAAACATTTGATATAGTAGTTAGATATTGTTAAATGGTCTCCATGTATACTACTACAACGGTTATTACCACTGTAATCGATTTTGATCCTGTTATTGAGAACCTGTTAGTTACGGCATGCATATTCTGTCCAAATTTATTAAATGCTGATCGGCTCTAGTCTTTACAGTGGCTGAATAGTATTTTCTGAATTCACAAAACGTGCTTTTCAGACGTTTCAACGTATCTGAATTATATACTATTAAAATAAAATTTTTTGGTAGCAGAAACATTTGATATAGTAGTAAGATATAGTTAAATGGTCTCCATATATACTGCTACAACGGTTATTACCAATGTAATCGATTTGGAGCCCGTTATTAAGCACCTGTTAGTAACGGTACACATATTCTGTCCAAATTTATTAAATTCTGATTGGCCCTAGTCTTTACAGTGGCTGAATAATATTTCCTGGAGTTAATATTTACTGCAAAACGTGCTTTTCAGACGTTTCAACGTATCTGAATGATATACAATTAAAATTAAATTTTTTGGAAGCAGAAAAATTGATATAGTAGTTGCATATGATTAAATGGTGTCCATGTATACTACTACAACGGTTATTACCACTGTAATCGATTTTGATCCTGTTATTGAGAAGCTGTTAGTTACGGCACGCATGTTCTGTCCTAATCTATTAAATTCTGATCGGCCCTAGTCTTTACAGTGGCAGAATAATATTTTCTGAAGTTAATATTTACTGCAAAACGTGCTTGTCAGACGTTTTATCGTATCTGAATAATATACTATTAAAATTAAATTTTTTGGAAGCAGAAAAATTTGAAATAGTAGTTAGATATGGTTAAATGGTCTCCATGTATACTACTACAACGGTTATTACCACTGTAATCGATTTTGATCCTGTTATTGAGAAGCTCTTAGTTACGGCACTCATATTCTGTCCTAATTTATTAAATTCTGATCGGCCCTAGTCTTTACAGTGGCAGAATAATATTTTCTGAAGTTAATATTTACTGCAAAACGTGCTTTTCAGACGTTTCAACGCATCTGAATATTATACTATTAAAATTAAATTTTTTGGTGTTCATGTATACTACTACAACGGTTATTACCACTGTAATCGATTTTGATCCTGTTATTGAGAAGCTGTTAGTTACGGCACGCATATTCTGTCCAAATTTATTAAATTCTGATAGGCCCTAGTTTTTACAGTGGCAGAATAATATTTTCTGGAGTTAATAGTTACTGCAAAAGGTGCTTTTCAGACGTTGTATCGTATCTGAATAATATACTATTAAAATAAAATTTTTTGGAAGCAGATTAATTTAATATAGGAGTTAGATATGGTTAAATGGTCTCCATGTATACTACTACAACGGTTATTACCACTGTAATCGATTTTGATTCTGTTATTGAGAACCTGTTAGTTACGGCACGCTTATGCTGTCCTAATTTATTAAATTCTGGTCATCCCTAGTCTTTACAGTGGCAGAATAATATTTTCTGAAGTTAATATTTACTGCAAAACGTGCTTTTCAGACGTTTCAACGCATCGGAATATTATACTATTAAAATTAAATTTTTTGGAAGCAGAAACATTTGATATAGTAGTAAGATATGGTTAAATGGTTTTCATGTATACTACTACAACGGTTATTACCACTGTAATCGATTTTGATCCTGTTATTGAGAAGCTGTTAGTTACGGCACTCATATTTTGTCCAAATTTATTAAATTCTGATCAGCCCTAGCATTTGCAGTGGCAGAATAATATTTTCTGCAGTAAATATTTACTGCACAACGTGCTTTTCAGACGTTTCAACGCGTCTGAATATTATACTATTAAAATTAATTTTTTTGGAAGCAGAAACATTTGATATAGTAGTAAGATATGGTTAAATGGTTTTCATGTATACTACTACAACGGTTATTACCACTGTAATCGATTTTGATCCTGTTATTGAGAAGCTGTTAGTTACGGCACGCATATTCTGTCCAAATTTATTAAATTCTGATAGGCCCTAGTTTTTACAGTGGCAGAATAATATTTTCTGGAGTTAATAGTTACTGCAAAAGGTGCTTTTCAGACGTTGTATCGTATCTGAATAATATACTATTAAAATAAAATTTTTTGGAAGCAGATAAATTTGATATAGTAGTTAGATATGGTTAAATGGTCTCCATGTATACTACTACAAAGGTTATTACCACTGTAATCGATTTTGATTCTGTTATTGAGAACCTGTTAGTTACGGCACGCTTATGCTGTCCTAATTTATTAAATTCTGGTCAGCCCTAGTCTTTACAGTGGCAGAATAATATTTTCTGAAGTTAATATTTACTGCAAAACGTGCTTGTCAGACGTTTTATCGTATCTGAATAATATACTATTAAAATTAAATTTTTTGGAAGCAGAAAAATTTGAAATAGTAGTTAGATATGGTTAAATGGTCTCCATGTATACTGCTACAACGGTTATTACCACTGTAATTGATTTTGATCCTGTTATTGAGAAGCTCTTAGTTACGGCACTCATATTCTGTCCTAATTTATTAAATTCTGATCGGCCCTAGTCTTTACAGTGGCAGAATAATATTTTCTGAAGTTAATATTTACTGCAAAACGTGCTTTTCAGACGTTTCAACGCATCTGAATATTATACTATTAAAATTAAATTTTTTGGAAGCAGAAACATTTGATATAGTAGTAAGATATGGTTAAATGGTTTTCATGTATACTACTACAACGGTTATTACCACTGTAATCGATTTTGATCCTGTTATTGAGAAGATGTTAGTTACGGCACGCATATTCTGTCCAAATTTATTAAATTCTGATAGGCCCTAGTTTTTACAGTGGCAGAATAATATTTTTTGGAGTTAATAGTTACTGCAAAAGGTGCTTTTCAGACGTTGTATCGTATCTGAATAATATACTATTAAAATAAAATTTTTTGGAAGCAGATAAATTTGATATAGTAGTTAGATATGGTTAAATGGTCTCCATGTATACTACTACAACGGTTATTACCACTGTAATCGATTTTGATTCTGTTATTGAGAACCTGTTAGTTACGGCACGCTTATGCTGTCGTAATTTATTAAATTCTGGTCAGCCCTAGTCTTTACAGTGGCAGAATAATATTTTCTGAAGTTAATATTTACTGCAAAACGTGCTTATCAGACGTTTCAACGTATCTGAATATTATACTATTAAAATTAAATTTTTTGGAAGCAGAAACATTTGATATAGGTAGTAGTAAGATATGGTTAAATGGTTTCCATGTAGACTACTACAACGGTTATTACCACTGTTATCGATTTGGAGCCAATTATTAAGCACCAGTTAGTAACGGTACATATATTCTGTCCAAATTTATTAAATTTTGATCGGCCCTAGTCTTTACGGTGGCAGAATAATATTTTCTGAAATTAATATTTACTGCAAGACGTGCTTTTCAGACGTTTCAACGTATCTGAATATTATACTATTAAAATGGAATTTTTTGGAAGCAGAAAAATTTGAAATAGTAGTTAGATATGGTTAAATGGTCTCCATGTATACTACTACAACGGTTATTACCACTGTAATCGATTTTGATCCTGTTATTGAGTAGCTGTTAGTTACGGCACGCATATTCTGTCCAAATTTATTAAATTCTGATCGGCCCTAGTCTTTACAGTGGCAGAATAATATTTTCTGGAGTTAATATTTACTGAAAAAAGTGCTTTTCAGACGTTTCAACGTATCTGAATAATATACTATTAAAATTAAGTTTTTTGGATGCGGAAAAATTTTATATAGTTGCTATATATCGTTAACTGGTCTCCATATACACTACTACAACTATTATAACTACTGTAATCGATTTTGAATGAGTTATTGAGAACCAGTTAATAACGGCACGCATACTCTGGCCAAATTTATTAAATACTGATCGGCCCTAGACTTAAAGTGGCAGAATAATATTTTCTGGAGTTAATATTTACTGCAAAACGTGCTTTTCAGACGTTTTATCGTATCTGAATAATATACTATTAAAATAAAATTTTTTGGAAGCAGCTAAATTTGATATAGTAGTTAGATATGGTTAAAGGGTCTCCATGTATACTACTACAACGGTTATTACCACTGTAATCGATTTTGATCCTGTTATTGAGAAGCTGTTAGTTACGGCACTCATATTTTGTCCAAATTTATTAAATTCTGATCAGCCCTAGCATTTGCAGTGGCAGAATAATATTTTCTGCAGTTAATATTTACTGCAAAACGTACTTTTCAGACGTTTCAACGTTTCTGAATAATAGACTACTAAAATGAAATTTTTTGGAAGCAGAAAAATTTGAAATAGTAGTTAGATATGGTTAAATGGTCTCCATGTATACTACTACAACGGTTATTACCACTGTAATCGATTTTGATCCTGTTATTGAGAAGCTGTTAGTTACGGCACGCATATTCTGTCCAAATTTATTAAATTCTGATCGGCCCTAGTTTTTACAGTGGCATAATAATATTTTCTGAAGTTAATATTTACTGCAAAACGTGCTTTAGACACGTGTTAACGTTTCTGAATAATTGACTATTAAAATGAAATTTTTTGGAAGCAGAAAAATTTGAAATGGTAGTTAGATATGGTTAAATGGTCTCCATGTATACTACTACAACGGTTATTACCACTGTAATCGATTTTGATCCTGTTATTGAGATCCTGTTAGTTACGGCACGCATATTATATCCAAATTAATTAAATTCTTATGGGCCCTAGAATTTACAGTGGCAGAATAATATTTTCTGAAGTTAATATTTACTGCAAAACGTGCTTTTCTGACGTTTTTAACGTATCTGAATATTATACCATTAAAATTAAATTTTTTGGAAGGAAAAAAATTTGATATAGTAGTTAGATATTGTTAAATGGTCTCCATGTATACTACTACAACGGTTATTACCATTGTAATCGATTTTGATCCTGTTATTGAGAACCTGTTAGTTACGGCATGCATATTCTGTCCAAATTTATTAAATGCTGATCGGCTCTAGTCTTTACAGTGGCTGAATAGTATTTTCTGAATTCACAAAACGTGCTTTTCAGACGTTTCAACGTATCTGAATTATATACTATTAAAATAAAATTTTTTGGTAGCAGAAACATTTGATATAGTAGTAAGATATAGTTAAATGGTCTCCATATATACTGCTACAACGGTTATTACCAATGTAATCGATTTGGAGCCCGTTATTAAGCACCTGTTAGTAACGGTACACATATTCTGTCCAAATTTATTAAATTCTGATTGGCCCTAGTCTTTACAGTGGCTGAATGATATTTCCTGGAGTTAATATTTACTGCAAAACGTGCTTTTCAGACGTTTCAACGTATCTGAATGATATACAATTAAAATTAAATTTTTTGGAAGCAGAAAAATTGATATAGTAGTTGCATATGATTAAATGGTGTCCATGTATACTACTACAACGGTTATTACCACTGTAATCGATTTTGATCCTGTTATTGAGAAGCTGTTAGTTACGGCACGCATGTTCTGTCCTAATCTATTAAATTCTGATCGGCCCTAGTCTTTACAGTGGCAGAATAATATTTTCTGAAGTTAATATTTACTGCAAAACGTGCTTTACAGACGTTTTAACGTATCTGAATATATACTATTAAAATTAAATTTTTTGGAAGCAAGAACATTTGATATAGTAGCTATATATGGTGAAATGGTCTTCATGTATACTACTACAACGGGTATTACCACTGTAATCGATTTGGAGCTAGTTATTGAGCACCTGATAGTTACGGCACGCATATTCTGTCCAAATTTATTAAATGCTGATCGGCCCTAGTCTTTGCAGTGGCAGAATTATATTTTCTGGAGTTAATATTTACTGCAAAACGTGCTTTTCAGACGTTTTATCGTATCTGAATAATATACTATTAAAATTAAATTTTTTGGAAGGAAAAAAATTTGATATAGTAGTTATATATGGTGAAATGGTCTCCATGTATACTTCTACAACGGTTATTACCACTGCAATCGATTTGCAGCTAGTTATTGAGCACCTGTTAGTAACGGCACGCATATTCTGTCCAAATGTATTATATTCTGATCGGCCCTAGTCTTTACAGTGGCAGAATAATATTTTCTGAAGTTAATATTTACTGCAAAACGTGCTTTACAGATGTTTTAACGTATCTGAATATTATAATATTAAACTTAAATTTTTTGGAAGGAAAAAAATTTGATATAGTAGTTATATATGGTGAAATGGTCTCCATGTATACTACTACAACGGTTATTACCACTGCAATCGATTTGCAGCTAGTTATTGAGCACCTGTTTAGTAACGGCACGCACATTCTGTCCAAATTTATTAAACGCTGTTCGGCCCTAGTCCTTACAGTTGCAGAATAATATTTTCTGGAGTTAATATTTACTGCAAAACGTGCTTTTCAGACGCTTTAACTTATCTGAATAATATACTACTAAAATAAAATTTTGGGGAGCAGAAACATTTGATATAGTAGTAAGATATTGTTAAATGGTCTCCATGTATACTACTACAACGGTTATTACCACTGTAATCGATTTTGATCTTGTTATTAAGAACCTGTTAGTTACGGCACGCATATTCTGTCCAAATTTATTAAATGCTGATCGGCTCTGGTCTTTACAGTGGCAGAATTATATTTTCTGGAGTTAATATTTACTGCAAAACGTGCTTTTCAGACGTTTTATCGTATCTGAATAATATACTATTACAATGAAATTTTTTGGAAGCAGATAAATTTGATATAGTAGTTAGTTATGGTTAAATGGTCTTCATGTATACTACTACAACGGTTATTACCACTGTAATCGATTTTGATCCTGTTATTGAGAACCTGTTAGTTACGGCACGCATGTTCAGTCCTAATCTATTAAATTCTGATCGGCCCTAGTCTTTACAGTGGCAGAATAATATTTTCTGAAGTTAATATTTACTGCAAAACGTGCTTTACAGACGTTTTAACGTATCTGAATATATACTATTAAAATTAAATTTTTTGGAAGCAAGAACATTTGATATAGTAGCTATATATGGTGAAATGGTCTTCAAGTATACTACTACAACGGGTATTACCACTGTAATCGATTTGGAGCTAGTTATTGAGCACCTGATAGTTACGGCACGCATATTCTGTCCAAATTTATTAAATGCTGATCGGCCCTAGTCTTTGCAGTGGCAGAATTATATTTTCTGGAGTTAATATTTACTGCAAAACGTGCTTTTCAGACGTTTTATCGTATCTGAATAATATACTATTAAAATTAAATTTTTTGGAAGGAAAAAATTTGATATAGTAGTTATATATGGTGAAATGGTCTCCATGTATACTACTACAACGGTTATTACCACTGCAATCGATTTGCAGCTAGTTAATGAGCACATGTTAGTAACGGCACGCATATTCTGTCCAAATGTATTAAATTCTGATCGGCCCTAGTCTTTACAGTGGCAGAATAATATTTTCTGAAGTTAATATTTACTGCAAAACGTGCTTTACAGACGTTTTAACGTATCTGAATATTATAATATTAAAATTAAATTTTTTGGAAGGAAAAAAATTTGATATAGTAGTTATATATGGTGAAATGGTGTCCATGTATACTACTACAACGGTTATTACCACTGCAATCGATTTGCAGCTAGTTATTGAGCACCTGTTAGTAACGGCACGCACATTCTGTCCAAATTTATTAAACGCTGTTCGGCCCTAGTCCTTACAGTTGCAGAATAATATTTTCTGGAGTTAATATTTACTGCAAAACGTGCTTTTCAGACGCTTTAACTTATCTGAATAATATACTATTAAAATAAAATTTTGGGGAGCAGAAACATTTGATATAGTAGTAAGATATTTTTAAATGGTCTCCATGTATACTACTACAACGGTTATTACCACTGTAATCGACTTTGATCTTGTTATTGAGAACCTGTTAGTTACGGCACGCATATTCTGTCCAAATTTATTAAATGCTGATCGGCTCTGGTCTTTACAGTGGCAGAATTATATTTTCTGAAGTTAATATTTACTGCAAAACGTGCTTTTCAGACGTTTTATCGTATCTGAATAATATACTATTACAATGAAATTTTTTGGAAGCAGATAAATTTGATATAGTAGTTAGATATGGTTAAATGGTCTCCATGTATACTACTACAACGGTTATTACCACTGTAATCGATTTTGATCCTGTTATTGAGAACCTGTTAGTTACGGCACGCACATTCTGTCCAAATTTATTAATTGCGGTTCGGCCCTAGTCTTTACAGTGGCAGAATAATATTTTCTGGAGTTAATATTTACTGCAAAACGTGCTTTACAGACGTTTTAACGTATCTGAATAATATACAATTAGAATTAATTTTTTTGGGATCTGAAAAATTTGATATAGTAGTTACATATGGTTAAATGGTCTCCAAGTATACTACTACAATGGTTATTACCACTTTAATCGATTTGGAGCCAGTTATTGAGCACCTGTTAGTTAAGGCACTGTCCAAATTTATTAAATGCTGATCGGCCCTAGTCTTTACAGTGGCAGAATAATATTTTCTGATGTCACAAAACGTGCTTTTCAGACTTTTCAACGTATCTGAATTATATACTATTAAAATTAAATTTTTTGGAAGCAGAAACATTTGATATAGTAGCAAGATATGGTTAAATGGTCTCCATGTATACTGCTACAACGGTTATTACCACTGTAATCGATTTGGAGCCAGTTATTAAGCACCTGTTAGTAAAGATACACATATTCTGTCCAAATTTATTAAATTCTGATCGGCCCTAGTCTTTACAGTGGCAGAATAATATTTCCTGAAGTTAATATTTACTGCAAAACGTGCTTTTCAGACGTTTCAACGTATCTGAATCATATACTATTAAATTTAAATTTTTTGGAATTAGAAAAATTTGATATAGTAGTTATATATGGTGAAATGGTCTCCATGTATACTACTACAACGGTTATTACCACTGCAATCGATTTGGAGCTAGTTATTGAGCACCTGTTAGTAACGGCACGCACATTCTGTCCAAATTTATTAAATGCTTTTCGGCCCTAGTCTTTACAGTGGCAAAATCATATTTTCTGAAGTTAATATTTACTGCAAAACGTGCTTTACAGACGTTTTAACGTTTCCGAATAATAGACTAATAAAATGAAATTTTTTGGAAGCAGAAAAATTTGAAATAGTAGTTACATATGGTTAAATGGGGTCCATGTATACTACTACAATGGTTATTACCACTTTAATCGATTTGGAGCCAGTTATTGAGCACCTGTTAGTTAAGGCACTGTCCAAATTTATTAAATGCTGATCGGCCCTAGTCTTTACAGTGGCAGAATAATATTTTCTGATGTCACAAAACGTGCTTTTCAGACTTTTCAACGTATCTGAATTATATACTATTAAAATTAAATTTTTTGGAAGCAGAAACATTTGATATAGTAGCAAGATATGGTTAAATGGTCTCCATGTATACTGCTACAACGGTTATTACCACTGTAATCGATTTGGAGCCAGTTATTAAGCACCTGTTAGTAAAGATACACATATTCTGTCCAAATTTATTAAATTCTGATCGGCCCTAGTCTTTACAGTGGCAGAATAATATTTTCTGAAGTTAATATTTACTGCAAAACGTGCTTGTCAGACGTTTTATCGTATCTGAATAATATACTATTAAAATTAAATTTTTTGGAAGCAGAAAAATTTGAAATAGTAGTTAGATATGGTTAAATGGTCTCCATGTATACTACTACAACGGTTATTACCACTGTAATCGATTTTGATTCTGTTATTGAGAACCTGTTAGTTACGGCAGGCTTATGCTGTCCTAATTTATTAAATTCTGGTCAGCCCTAGTCTTTACAGTGGCAGAATAATATTTTCTGAAGTTAATATTTACTGCAAAACGTGCTTGTCAGACGTTTTATCGTATCTGAATAATATACTATTAAAATTAAATTTTTTGGAAGCAGAAAAATTTGAAATAGTAGTTAGATATGGTTAAATGGTCTCCATGTATACTACTACAACGGTTATTACCACTGTAATTGATTTTGATCCTGTTATTGAGAAGCTCTTAGTTACGGCACTCATATTCTGTCCTAATTTATTAAATTCTGATCGGCCCTAGTCTTTACAGTGGCAGAATAATATTTTCTGAAGTTCATATTTACTGCAAAACGTGCTTTTCAGACGTTTCAACGCATCTGAATATTATACTATTAAAATTAAATTTTTTGGAAGCAGAAACATTTGATATAGTAGTAAGATATGGTTAAATGGTTTTCATGTATACTACTACAACGGTTATTACCACTGTAATCGATTTTGATCCTGTTATTGAGAAGCTGTTAGTTACGGCACGCATATTCTGTCCAAATTTATTAAATTCTGATAGGCCCTAGTTTTTACAGTGGCAGAATAATATTTTTTCGTGTTAATAGTTACTGCAAAAGGTGCTTTTCAGACGTTGTATCGTATCTGAATAATATACTATTAAAATAAAATTTTTTGGAAGCAGATAAATTTGATATAGTAGTTAGATATGGTTAAATGGTCTCCATGTATACTACTACAACGGTTATTACCACTGTAATCGATTTTGATTCTGTTATTGAGAACCTGTTAGTTACGGCACGCTTATGCTGTCGTAATTTATTAAATTCTGGTCAGCCCTAGTCTTTACAGTGGCAGAATAATATTTTCTGAAGTTAATATTTACTGCAAAACGTGCTTATCAGACGTTTCAACGTATCTGAATATTATACTATTAAAATTAAATTTTTTGGAAGCAGAAACATTTGATATAGGTAGTAGTAAGATATGGTTAAATGGTTTCCATGTAGACTACTACAACGGTTATTACCACTGTTATCGATTTGGAGCCAATTATTAAGCACCAGTTAGTAACGGTACATATATTCTGTCCAAATTTATTAAATTTTGATCGGCCCTAGTCTTTACGGTGGCAGAATAATATTTTCTGAAATTAATATTTACTGCAAGACGTGCTTTTCAGACGTTTCAACGTATCTGAATATTATACTATTAAAATGGAATTTTTTGGAAGCAGAAACATTTGAAATAGTAGTTAGATATGGTTAAATGGTCTCCATGTATACTACTACAACGGTTATTACCACTGTAATCGATTTTGATCCTGTTATTGAGAAGCTGTTAGTTACGGCACGCATATTCTGTCCAAATTTATTAAATTCTGATCGGCCCTAGTCTTTACAGTGGCAGAATAATATTTTCTGGAGTTAATATTTACTGAAAAACGTGCCTTTCAGACGTTTCAACGTATCTGAATAATATACTATTAAAATTAAGTTTTTTGGATGCGGAAAAATTTTATATAGTTGCTATGTATCGTTAAATGGTCTCCATATACACTACTACAACTATTATAACTACTGTAATCGATTTTGAATGAGTTATTGAGAACCAGTTAATAACGGCACGCATACTCTGGCCAAATTTATTAAATACTGATCGGCCCTAGACTTAAAGTGGCAGAATAATATTTTCTGGAGTAAATATTTACTGCAAAACGTACTTTTCAGACGTTTTATCGTATCTGAATAATATACTATTAAAATAAAATTTTTTGGAAGCAGATAAATTTGATATAGTAGTTAGATATGGTTAAAGGGTCTCCATGTATACTACTACAACGGTTATTACCACTGTAATCGATTTTGATCCTGTTATTGAGAAGCTGTTAGTTACGGCACTCATATTTTGTCCAAATTTATTAAATTCTGATAAGTTAAATTTACCACAGCATCTAACAAATACTTTTGCACCTTGCTTTTAGCTGCTATATATAGTGTGTCCCCGGATTGACAACGGTTATTACCACTGCAATCGATTTGGAGCTAGTTATTGAGCACCTGTTAGTAACGGCACGCACATTCTGTCCAAATTTATTAAATGCTTTTCGGCCCTAGTCTTTACAGTGGCAAAATCATATTTTCTGAAGTTAATATTTACTGCAAAACGTGCTTTACAGACGTTTTAACGTTTCCGAATAATAGACTAATAAAATGAAATTTTTTGGAAGCAGAAAAATTTGAAATAGTAGTTAGAAATGGTTAAATGGGGTCCATGTATACTACTACAACGGTTATTACCACTGTAATCGATTTTGATCGTGTTATTGAGCACCTGTTAGTTACGGCACGCATATTCTGTCCAAATTTAATAAATGCTATTCGGCCCTAGTCTTTACAGTGGCAGAATAATATTTTCTGAAGTCACAAAGCGTGCTTTTCAGACGTTTCAATGTATCTGAATTATATACTATTAAAATTAAATTTTTTGGAAGCAGAAACATTTAATATAGTAGTAAGATATGGTTAAATGGTCTCCATGTATACTGCTACAACGGTTATTACCACTGTAATCGATTTGGGGCCAGTTATTAAGCACCTGTTAGTAACGGTACACATATTCTGTCCAAATTTATTAAATTCTGATCGGCCCTTGTCTTTACAGTGGCAGAATAATATTTCCTGGAGTTAATATTTACTGCAAAACGTGCTTCTCAGACTTTTCAACGTATCTGAATAATATACTATTAAAATTAAATTTTTTGGATGCAGAAAAATTGATATAGTAGTTACATATGGTTAAATGGTCTCCATGTATACTACTACAACGGTTATTACCACTGTAATCGATTTTGATCTTGTTATTGCAAACCTGTTAGTTACGGCAGGCATATTCTGTCCAAATTTATTAAATTCTAATCGGCTCTAGTCTTTACAGTGGCAGAATAATATTTGCTGAAGTTAATATTTACTGCAAAACGTGCTTTTCAGACGTTTCAACGTATCTGAATAATATACTATTAAAATTAAATTTTTTGGATGCAGAAAAATTGATATAGTAGTTACATATGGTTAAATGGTCTCCATGTATACTACTACAACGGTTATTACCACTGTAATCGATTTTGATCTTGTTATTGCAAACCTGTTAGTTACGGCACGCATATTCTGTTCAAATTTATTAAATTCTGGTCGGCCCTAGTCTTTACAGTGGTGGAATAATATTTGCTGGAGTTAATATTTACTGCAAAACGTGCTTTTCAGACGTTTCAACGTATCTGAATATTGTACTATTAAAATTAAATTTTTTAGAAGCAGAAAAATTGATATAGTAGTTATTTATGATTAAATGGTCTCCATGTATACTACTACAACGGTTATTACCACTTTAATCGATTTTGATCCTGTTATTGAGCACCTGTTAGTTACGGCACGCATATTCTGTCCAAATTTATTAAATTCTGATCGGCCCTAGTTTTTACAATGGCAGAATAATATTTTCTGAAGTTAATATTTACTGCAAAACGTGCTTTATAGACGTTTTAACGTTTCTGAATAATAGACTATTAAAATGAAATTTTTTGGACGCAGGGAAATTTGAAATAGTAGTTAGATATGGTTAAATGGTCTCCATGTATACTACTACAACGGTTATTACCACTGCAATCGATTTCGATCCTGTTATTGAGCACCTGTTAGTTACGGCACGAATATTCTGTCCAAATTTATTAAATTCTGATCGGCCCTAGTCTTTACAGTGGCAGAATAATATTTGCTGGAGTCAATATTTATTGCAAAACGTGCTTTTCAGACGTTTCAACGTAACTGAATATTGTACTATTAAAATTAAATTTTTTGGAAGCAGAAAAATTGATACAGTAGTAAGATATGATTAAATGGCCTCCATGTATACTACTACAACGGTTATTACCACTGTAATCGATTTTGATCCTGTTATTGAGCACCTGTTAGTTACGGCACGCAAATCTGTCCAAATTTATTAAATGCTGATCGGCCCTAGTCTTTACAGTGGCAGAATAATATTTGCTGGAGTTAATATTTACTGCAAAACGGGCTTTATAGACGTTTTAACGTTTCTGAATAATAGACTATTAAAATGAAATTTTTTGGAAGCAGAAAAATTTGAAATAGTAGTTAGATATGGTTGAATGGTCTCCATGTATACTACTACAACGGTTATCACCACTTCAGTCGATTTTGATCCTTTTATTGAGCACCTGTTAGTTACGGCACGCATATTCTGTCCAAATTTATTAAATTCTAATCGGCTCTAGTCTTTACAGTGGCAGAATAATATTTGCTGAAGTTAATATTTACTGCAAAACGTGCTTTTCAGACGTTTCAACGTATCTGAATATTGTACTATTAAAATTAAATTTTTTGGTAGCAGAAAAATTGATATAGTAGTAAGATATGATTAAATGGTTTCCATGTATACTACTACAACGGTTATTACCACTGTAATCGATTTTGATCCTGTCATTGAGAACCTGTTAGTTACAGCACGCATATTCTGTTCAAATGTATTAAATTCTGGTCGGCCCTAGTCTTTACAGTGGTGGAATAATATTTGCTGGAGTTAATATTTATTGCAAAACGTGCTTTTCAGACGTTTCAACGTATCTGAATATTGTACTATTAAAATAAAATTTTTTAGAAGCAGAAAAATTTATATAGTAGTTATATATGATTAAATGGCCTCCATGTATACTACTACAACGGTTATTACCACTTTAATCGATTTTGATCCTGTTATTGAGCACCTGCTAGCTACGGCACGCATATTCTGTCCAAATTTATTAAATTCTGATCGGCCCTAGTCTTTACAATGGCAGAATAATATTTTCTGAAGTTAATATTTACTGCAAAACGTGCTTTTCAAACGGTTGAACGTATCTGAATATTGTACTATTAAAATTAAATTTTTTGGAAGCAGAAAAATTGATATAGTAGTAAGATATGATTAAATGGTCTCCATGTATACTACTACAACGGTTATTACCACTGTAATCGATTTTGATTTTGTCATTGCGAACCTGTTAGTTACGGCACGCATATTCTGTTCAAATTTAGTAAATTCTGGTCGGCCCTAGTCTTTACAGTGATGGAATAATATTTGCTGGAGTTAATATTTACTGCAAAACGTGCTTTTCAGACTTTTCAACGTATCTGAATATTGTACTATTAAAATTAAATTTTTTAGAAGCAGAAAAATTGATATAGTAGTTATATATGATTAAATGGTCTCCATGTATACTACTACAACGGTTATTACCACTTTAATCGATTTTGATCCTGTTATTGAGCACCTGTTAGTTACGGCACGCATATTCTGTCCAAATTTATTAAATTCTGATCGGCCCTAGTCTTTACAATGGCAGAATAATATTTTCTGAAGTTAATATTTACTGCAAAACGTGCTTTATAGACGTTTTAACGTTTCTGAATAATAGACTATTAAAATGAAATTTTTTTGACGCAGAAAAATTTGAAATAGTAGTTAGATATGGTTAAATGGTCTCCATGTATACTACTACAACGGTTATTACCACTTCAATCGATTTCGATCCTGTTATTGAGCACCTGTTAGTTACGGCACGAATATTCTGTCCAAATTTATTAAATGCTGATCGGCCCTAGTCTTTACAGTGGCAGAATAATATTTGCTGGAGTCAATATTTATTGCAAAACGTGCTTTTCAGACGTTTCAACGTAACTGAATATTGTACTATTAAAATTAAATTTTTTGGAAGCAGAAAAATTGATACAGTAGTAAGATATGATTAAATGGCCTCCATGTATACTACTACAACGGTTATTACCACTGTAATCGATTTTGATCCTGTTATTGAGCACCTGTTAGTTACCGCACGCAAATCTGTCCAAATTTATTAAATGCTGATCGGCCCTAGTCTTTACAGTGGCAGAATAATATTTGCTGGAGTTAATATTTACTGCAAAACGGGCTTTATAGACGTTTTAACGTTTCTGAATAATAGACTATTAAAATGAAATTTTTTGGAAGCAGAAAAATTTGAAATAGTAGTTAGATATGGTTGAATGGTCTCCATGTATACTACTACAACGGTTATCACCACTTCAGTCGATTTTGATCCTTTTATTGAGCACCTGTTAGTTACGGCACGCATATTCTGTCCAAATTTATTAAATTCTAATCGGCTCTAGTCTTTACAGTGGCAGAATAATATTTGCTGAAGTTAATATTTACTGCAAAACGTGCTTTTCAGACGTTTCAACGTATCTGAATATTGTACTATTAAAATTAAATTTTTTGGTAGCAGAAAAATTGATATAGTAGTTATATATGATTAAATGGTCTCCATGTATACTACTACAACGGTTATTACCACTTTAATCGATTTTGATCCTGTTATTGAGCACCTGTTAGTTACGGCACGCATATTCTGTCCAAATTTATTAAATTCTGATCGGCCCTAGTCTTTACAATGGCAGAATAATATTTTCTGAAGTTAATATTTACTGCAAAACGTGCTTTATAGACGTTTTAACGTTTCTGAATAATAGACTATTAAAATGAAATTTTTTGGACGCAGAAAAATTTGAAATAGTAGTTAGATATGGTTAAATGGTCACCATGTATACTACTACAACGGTTATTACCACTTCAATCGATTTCGATCCTGTTATTGAGCACCTGTTAGTTACAGCACGAATATTCTGTCCAAATTTATTAAATGCTGATCGGCCCTAGTCTTTACAGTGGCAGAATAATATTTGCTGGAGTTAATATTTACTGCAAAACGGGCTTTATAGACGTTTTAACGTTTTTGAATAATAGACTATTAAAATGAAATTTTTGGAAGCAGAAAAATTTGAAATAGTAGTTAGATATGGTTGAATGGTCTCCATGTATACTACTACAACGGTTATCACCATTTCAGTCGATTTTGATCCTTTTATTGAGCACCTGTTAGTTACGGCACGCATATTCTGTCCAAATTTATTAAATTCCAATCGGCTCTAGTCTTTACAGTGGCAGAATAATATTTGCTGAAGTTAATATTTACTGCAAAAGGTGCTTTTCAGACGTTTCAACGTATCTGAATATTGTACTATTAAAATTAAATTTTTTGGTAGCAGAAAAATTGATATAGTAGTAAGATATGATTAAATGGTTTCCATGTATACTACTACAACGGTTATTACCACTGTAATCGATTTTGATCCTGTCATTGAGAACCTGTTAGTTACAGCACGCATATTCTGTTCAAATTTTTTAAATTCTGGTCGGCCCTAGTCTTTACAGTGGTGGAATAATATTTGCTGGAGTTAATATTTACTGCAAAACGTGCTTTTCAGACGTTTCAACGTATCTGAATATTGTACTATTAAAATTAAATTTTTTAGAAGCAGAAAAATTGATATAGTAGTTATATATGATTAAATGGTCTCCATGTATACTACTACAACGGTTATTACCACTTTAATCGATTTTGATACTGTTATTGAGCACCTGTTAGTGACGGCACGCATATTCTGTCCAAATTTATTAAATTCTGATCGGCCCTAGTCTTTACAATGGCAGAATAATATTTGCTGGAGTCAATATTTATTGCAAAACGTGCTTTTCAGACGTTTCAACGTATCTGAATATTGTACTATTAAAATTAAATTTTTTGGAAGCAGAAAAATTGATATAGTAGTAAGATATGATTAAATGGTCTCCATGTATACTACTACAACGGTTATTACCACTGTAATCGATTTTGATCCTGTTATTGAGCACCTGTTAGTTACGGCACGCATATTCTGTCCAAATTTATTAAATTCTGATCGGCCCTAGTCTTTACAATGGCAGAATAATATTTTCTGAAGTTAATATTTACTGCAAAACGTGCTTTATAGACGTTTTAACGTTTCTGAATAATAGACTATTAAAATGAAATTTTTTGGACGCAGAAAAATTTGAAATAGTAGTTAGATATGGTTAAATGGTCTCCATGTATACTACTACAACGGTTATTACCACTTCAATCGATTTCGATCCTGTTATTGAGCACCTGTTAGTTACGGCACGAATATTCTGTCCAAATTTATTAAATGCTGATCGGCCCTAGTCTTTACAGTGGCAGAATAATATTTGCTGGAGTTAATATTTACTGCAAAACGGGCTTTATAGACGTTTTAACGTTTTTGAATAATAGACTATTAAAATGAAATTTTTGGAAGCAGAAAAATTTGAAATAGTAGTTAGATATGGTTGAATGGTCTCCATGTATACTACTACAACGGTTATCACCATTTCAGTCGATTTTGATCCTTTTATTGAGCACCTGTTAGTTACGGCACGCATATTCTGTCCAAATTTATTAAATTCTAATCGGCTCTAGTCTTTACAGTGGCAGAATAATATTTGCTGAAGTTAATATTTACTGCAAAACGTGCTTTTCAGACGTTTCAACGTATCTGAATATTGTACTATTAAAATTAAATTTTTTGGTAGCAGAAAAATTGATATAGTAGTAAGATATGATTAAATGGTTTCCATGTATACTACTACAACGGTTATTACCACTGTAATCGATTTTGATCCTGTCATTGAGAACCTGTTAGTTACAGCACGCATATTCTGTTCAAATTTTTTAAATTCTGGTCGGCCCTAGTCTTTACAGTGGTGGAATAATATTTGCTGGAGTTAATATTTACTGCAAAACGTGCTTTTCAGACGTTTCAACGTATCTGAATATTGTACTATTAAAATTAAATTTTTTAGAAGCAGAAAAATTGATATAGTAGTTATATATGATTAAATGGTCTCCATGTATACTACTACAACGGTTATTACCACTTTAATCGATTTTGATACTGTTATTGAGCACCTGTTAGTGACGGCACGCATATTCTGTCCAAATTTATTAAATTCTGATCGGCCCTAGTCTTTACAATGGCAGAATAATATTTTCTGAAGTTAATATTTACTGTAAAACGTGCTTTATAGACGTTTTAACGTTTCTGAATAATAGACTATTAAAATGAAATTTTTTGATCGCAGAAAAATTTGAAATAGTAGTTAGATATGGTTAAATGGTCTCCATGTATACTACTACAACGGTTATTACCACTTCAATCGATTTCGATCCTGTTATTGAGCACCTGTTAGTTACGGCACGAATATTCTGTCCAAATTTATTAAATGCTGATCGGCCCTAGTCTTTACAGTGGCAGAATAATATTTGCTGGAGTCAATATTTATTGCAAAACGTGCTTTTCAGACGTTTCAACGTAACTGAATATTGTACTATTAAAATTAAATTTTTTGGAAGCAGAAAAATTGATACAGTAGTAAGATATGATTAAATGGTCTCCATGTATACTACTACAACGGTTATTACCACTGTAATCGATTTTGATCCTGTTATTGAGCACCTGTTAGTTACGGCACGCAAATCTGTCCAAATTTATTAAATGCTGATCGGCCCTAGTCTTTACAGTGGCAGAATAATATTTGCTTGAGTTAATATTTACTGCAAAACGTGCTTTTCAGACGTTTCAACGTATCTGAATATTGTACTATTAAAATTAAATTTTTTGGAAGCAAAAAAATTGATATAGTAGTAAGATATGATTAAATGGTCTCCATGTATACTACTACAACGGTTATTACCACTGTAATCGATTTTGATTCTGTTATTGAGCACCTGTTAGTTACGGCACGCAAATCTGTCCAAATTTATTAAATGCTGATCGGCCCTAGTCTTTACAATGGCAGAATAATATTTTCTGAAGTTAATATTTACTGTAAAACGTGCTTTATAGACGTTTTAACGTTTCTGAATAATAGACTATTAAAATGAAATTTTTTGGACGCAGAAAAATTTGAAATAGTAGTTAGATATGTTTGAATGGTCTCCATGTATACTACTACAACGGTTATTACCACTTCAATCGATTTCGATCCTGTTATTGAGCACCTGTTAGTTACGGCACGAATGTTCTGTCCAAATTTATTAAATGCTGATCGGCCCTAGTCTTTACAGTGGCAGAATAATATTTGCTGGAGTCAATATTTATTGCAAAACGTGCTTTTCAGACGTTTCAACGTAACTGAATATTGTACTATTAAAATTAAATTTTTTGGAAGCAGAAAAATTGATACAGTAGTAAGATATGATTAAATGGTCTCCATGTATACTACTACAACGGTTATTACCACTGTAATCGATTTTGATTCTGTTATTGAGCACCTGTTAGTTACGGCACGCAAATCTGTCCAAATTTATTAAATGCTGATCGGCCCTAGTCTTTACAGTGGCAGAATAATATTTGCTTGAGTTAATATTTACTGCAAAACGTGCTTTTCAGACGTTTCAACGTATCTGAATATTGTACTATTAAAATTAAATTTTTTGGAAGCAAAAAAATTGATATAGTAGTAAGATATGATTAAATGGTCTCCATGTATACTACTACAACGGTTATTACCACTGTAATCGATTTTGATCCTGTCATTGAGAACCTGTTAGTTACGGCACGCATATTCTGTCTAAATTTAATAAATTCTGATCGGCCCTAGTCTTTACAGTGGCAAAATAATATTTTCTGAAGATAATATTTACTGCAAAACGTGCTTTATAGACGTTTTAATGTTTCTGAATAATAGACTATTAAAATGAAATTTTTTGGAAGCAGAAAAATTTGAAATAGTAGTTAGTTATGGATAATGGTCTCCATGTATACTACTACAACGGTTATTACCACTTTAATCGATTTTGATCCTGTTATTGAGCACCTGTTTGTAACGGCACGCATATTCTGTCCAAATTTATTAAATGCTGATCGGCCCTAGTCTTTACAGTGCCAGAATAATATTTGCTGGAGTTAACATTTACTGCAAAACGTGCTTTTCAAACGGTTGAACGTATCTGAATATTGTACTATTAAAATTAAATTTTTTGGAAGCAGAAAAATTGATATAGTAGTAAGATATGATTAAATGGTCTCCATGTATACTAGTACAACGGTTATTACCACTGTAATCGATTTTGATTTGGTCATTGCGAACCTGTTAGTTACGGCACGCATATTCTGTACAAATTTATTAAATTCTGAACGGCCCTAGTCTTTACAGTGGCAGAATAATATTTTCTGAAGTTAATATTTACTGCAAAACGTGCTTTATAGACGTTTTAATGTTTCCGAATAATAGACTATTAAAATGAAATTTTTTGGAAGCAGAAAAATTTGAAATAGTAGCAAGATATGGTTAAATGGTCTCCATGTATACTGACTGCTACAACGGTTATTACCACTGTAATCGATTTGGAGCCAGTTATTAAGCACCTGTTAGTAAAGATACACATATTCTGTCCAAATTTATTAAATTCTGATCGGCCCTAGTCTTTACAGTGGCAGAATAATATTTCCTGAAGTTAATATTTACTGCAAAACGTGCTTTTCAGACGTTTCAACGTATCTGAATCATATACTATTAAATTTAAATTTTTTGAAAGCAGAAAAATTTGATATAGTAGTTATATATGGTGAAATGGTCTCCATGTATACTACTACAACGGTTATTACCACTGCAATCGATTTGGAGCTAGTTATTGAGCACCTGTTAGTAACGGCACGCACATTCTGTCCAAATTTATTAAATGCTTTTCGGCCCTAGTCTTTACAGTGGCAAAATCATATTTTCTGAAGTTAATATTTACTGCAAAACGTGCTTTACAGACGTTTTAACGTTTCCGAATAATAGACTAATAAAATGAAATTTTTTGGAAGCAGAAACATTTGATATAGTAGTAAGATATGGTTAAATGGTTTCCATGTATACTACTACAACGGTTATTACCACTTTAGTCGATTTTGATCCTGTTATTGAGCACCTGTTTGTAACGGCACGCATATTCTGTCCAAATTTATTAAATGCTGATCGGCCCTAGTCTTTACAGTGGCAGAATAATATTTGCTGGAGTTAATATTTACTGCAAAACGTGCTTTTCAAACGTTTCAACGTATCTGAATATTATACTATTAAAATTAAATTTTTTGGAAGCAGAAACATTTGATATAGTAGTAAGATATGGTTAAATGGTTTCCATGTATACTACTACAACGGTTATTACCACTGTAATCGATTTGGAGCCAGTTATTAAGCACCTGTTAGTAACGGTACACATGCTCTGTCCAAATTTATTAAATTCTGATCGGCCCTAGTTTTTACAGTGGCAGAATAATATTTCCTGGAGTTAATATTTTCTGCAAAACGTGCTTTTCAGACGTTTCAACGTATCTGAATAATAGACTATTAAAATTAAATTTTTTGATGCAGAAAAATTGATATAGTAGTTACATATGGTTAAATGGTCTCCATGTATACTACTACAACGGTTATTACCACTGTAATCGATTTTGATCTTGTTATTGTGAACATGTTAGTTACGGCACGCATATTCTGACCAAATTTATTAAATTCTAATCGGCTCTAGTCTTTACAGTGTTAGAATAGTATTTTCTGGAGTAAATATTTACTGCAAAACGTGCTTTTCAGACGTTTTATCGTATCTGAATAATATACTATTAAAATGAAATTTTTTGAAAGCACATAAATTTGATATAGTAGTTAGATATGGTTAAATGGTCTCCATGTATACTACTACAACGGTTATTACCACTGTAATCGATTTTGATCCTGCTATTGAGAAGCTGTTAGTTACGGCACGCATATTCTGTCCAAATTTATTAAATTCTGTTCGGCCCTAATCTTTACAGTGGCAGAATAATATTTTCTGGAGTTAATATTTACTGCAAAACGTGCTTTACAGACGTTTTAACGTTTCTGAATAATAGACTATTAAAATGAAATTTTTTGGAACAGAAAAATTTGAAATAGTAGTTAGATATGGTTAAATGGTCTCCATGTATACTACTACAACGGTTATTACCACTGTAATCGATTTTTATCCTGTTATTGAGAAGCTGTTAGTTACGGCACGCATATTCTGTCCAAATTTATTAAATTCTGATCGGCCCTAGTCTTTACAGTGGCAGAATAATATTTTCTGGAGTTAATATTTACTGAAAAACGTGCTTTTCAGACGTTTCAACGTATCTGAATAATATACTATTAAAATTAAGTTTTTTGGATGCTGAAAAATTTTATATAGTTGCTATATATCGTTAAATGGTCTCCATATACACTACTACAAATATTATAACTACTGTAATCGATTTTGAGTGAGTTATTGAGAGCCAGTTAATAACGGCACGCATACTCTGGCCAAATTTATTAAATACTGATCAGCCCTAGACTTAAAGTGGCAGAATAATATTTTCTGGAGTAAATATTTACTGCAAAACGTGCTTTTCAGACGTTTTATCGTATCTGAATAATATACTATTAAAATAAATTTTTTTGGAAGCAGATAAATTTGATATAGTAGTTAGATATGGTTAAATGGTCTCCATGTATACTACTACAACGGTTATTACCACTGTAATCGATTTGGAGCCAGTTATTAAGCACCTGTTAGTAACGGTACACATACTCTGTCCAAATTTATTAAATTCTGATCGGCCCTAGTTTTTACAGTGGCAGAATAATATTTCCTGGAGTTAATATTTACTGCAAAACGTGCTTTTCAGACGTTTCAACGTATCTGAATAATAGACTATTAAAATTAAATTTTTTGGATGCAGAAAAATTGATATAGTAGATACATATGGTTAAATGGTCTCCATGTATACTACTACAACGGTTATTACCACTGTAATCGATTTGGAGCCAGTTATTAAGCACCTGTTAGTAACGGTACACATACTCTGTCCAAATTTATTAAATTCTGATCGGCCCTAGTTTTTACAGTGGCAGAATAATATTTCCTGGAGTTAATATTTACTGAAAAACGTGCTTTTCAGACGTTTCAACGTTTCTGAATAATAGACTATTAAAATGAAATTTTTTGGAAGTAGAAAAAATTGAAATAGTAGTTAGATATGATTAAATGGTCTCCATGTATACTACTACAACGGTTATTACCACTGTAATCGATTTTGATCCTGTTATTGAGAAGCTGTTAGTTACGGCACTCATATTCTGTCCTAATTTATTAAATTATGATCGGCCCTAGTCTTTACAGTGGCAGAATAATATTTTCTGAAGTTAATATTTACTGCAAAACGTGCTTTTCAGACGTTTCAACGTTTCTGAATAATATACTATTAAAATGAAATTTTTTGGAAGCAGAAAAATTTGAAATAGTAGTTAGATATGGTTAAATGGTCTCCATGTATACTACTACAACGGTTATTAAAACTGTAATCGATTTTGATCCTGTTATTGAGCAGCTGTTAGTTACGTCACTCATATTTTGTCCTAATTTATTAAATTCTGATCGGCCCTAGTGTTTACAGTGGCAGAATAATATTTTCAGAAGTTATTATTTACTGCAAAACGTGCTTTTCAGACGTTTCAACGTTTCTGAATAATAGACTATTAAAATGAAATTTTTTGGAAGCAGAAAAATTTGAAATAGTAGTTAGATAAGGTTAAATGGTCTCCATGTATACTACTACAACGCTTATTACCACTGTAATCGATTTGGTGCCAGTTATTAAGCACCTGTTAGTTACGGCACTCATATTCTGTCCAAATTTATTAAATGCTAATCGGCCCGTATCTTTACAGTGGCAGAATAATATTTTCTGAAATTAATATTTACAGCAAAACGTGCTTTTCAGACGTTTCAACGTATCTGAATATTATACTATTAAAATGAAATTTTTTGGATACAGAAACATTTGATATAGTAGTAAGATATGGTTAAATGGTTTCCATGTATACTACTACAACGGTTATTACCACTGTAATCGATTTGGGGACAGTTATTAAGCACCTGTTAGTAACGGTACACATATTCGGTCCAAATTTATTAAATTCTGATCGGCCCTAGTCTTTACAGTGGCAGAATAATATTTCCTGGAATTAATATTTACTGCAAAATGTGCTTTTCAGACGTTTCAACGTATCTGAATAATATACTATTAAAATTAAATTTTTTGGATGCAGAAAAATTGATATAGTAGTTACATATGGTTAAATGGTCTCCATGTATACTACTACAACGGTTATTACAACTGTAATCGATTTTGATCTTGTTATTGTGAACCTGTTAGTTACGGCACGCATATTCTGCCCAAATTTATTAAATGCTAATCGGCTCTAGTCTTTACAGTCTTAGAATAATATTTTCTAGAGTTAATATTTACTGCAAACCGTACTTTTTAGACGTTTTATCTTATCTGAATAATATACTATTAAAATGAAATTTTTGGAAGCACATAAATTTGATATAGTAGTTAGATATGGTTAAATGGTCTCCATGTATACTACTAAAACGGTTATTACCACTGTAATCGATTTTGATCCTGTTATTGAGTAGCTGTTAGTTACGGCACGCATATTCTGTCCTAGTTTATTAAATTCTGATCGGCCCCAGTCTTTACAGTGGCAGAATAATATTTTCTGAAGTTATTATTTACTGCAAAACGTGCCTTTCAGACGTTTCAACGTTTCTGAATAATAGACTATTAAAATGCAATTTTTTGGAAGCAGAAAAATTTGAAATAGTAGTAAGATATGGTTAAAGGGTCACCATGTATACTACTACAACGCTTATTACGACTGTAATCGATTTGGAGCCAGTTATTAAGCACCTGTTAGTAACGGTACACATATTCTGTCCAAATTGATTAAATTCTGATCGGGCCTAGTCTTTACGGTGGCAGAATAATATTTTCTGAAATTAATATTTACTGCAAAACGTGCTTTTCAGACGTTTCAACGTATCTGAATATTATACTTTTAAAATTATATTTTTTGGAAGCAAAAATATTTGATATAGTAGTTATATATGGTGAAATGGTCTCCATGTATACTACTTCAACGGTTATTACCACTCTAATCGATTTGGAGCTAATTATTGAGCACCTGTTAGTTACGGCACGCATATTCTGTCCAAATTTATTAAGTGCTAATCGGCCCTAGTCTTTACAGTGGCAGAATAATATTTTCTGAAATTAATATTTACTGCAAAACGTGCTTTTCAGACGTTTCAACGTATCTGAATATTATACTATTAAAATTAAATTTTTTGGAAGCAGAAACATTTGATAAACTAGTAAGATATGGTTAAATGGTTTCCATGTATACTACTACAACTGTTATTACCACTGTAATCGATTTTGATCTTGTTATTGTAAACCTGTTAGTTACGGCACGCATATTCTGTCCAAATTTATTAAATTCTAATCGGCTGTAGTCTTTACAGTGGCAGAATAATATTTTCTGAAATTAATATTTACTGCAAAACGTGCTTTTCAGACGTTTCAACGTATCTGAATATTATACTTTTAAAATTATATTTTTTGGAAGCAAAAATATTTGATATAGTAGTTATATATGGTGAAATGGTCTCCATGTATACTACTTCAACGGTTATTACCACTCTAATCGATTTGGAGCTAATTATTGAGCACCTGTTAGTTACGGCACGCATATTCTGTCCAAATTTATTAAGTGCTAATCGGCCCTAGTCTTTACAGTGGCAGAATAATATTTTCTGAAATTAATATTTACTGCAAAACGTGCTTTTCAGACGTTTCAACGTATCTGAATATTATACTATTAAAATTAAATTTTTTGGAAGCAGAAACAAATGATATAGTAGTAAGATATGGTTAAATGGTTTCCATGTATACTACTACAACGGTTATTATCACTGTAATCGATTTGGAACCAGTTATTAAGCACCTGTTAGTAACGGTACACATATTCTGTCCAAATTTATTAAATGCTAATCGGCCCTAGTCTTTACAGTGGCAGAATAATATTTTCTGAAATTAATATTTACTGCAAAACGTGCTTTTCAGACGTTTCAACGTATCTGAATATTATACTATTAAAATTAAATTTTTTGGAAGTCGAAACATTTGATATAGTAGTAAGATATGGTTAAATGGTCTCCATGTATACTACTACAACGGTTATTACCACTGTAATCGATTTTGATCCTGTTATTGAGCACCTGTTAGTTACGGCACGCATATTCTGTCCAAATTTATTAAATTCTAATCGGCTCTAGTCTTTACAGTGGCAGAATAATATTTGCTGAAGTTAATATTTACTGCAAAACGTGCTTTTCAGACGTTTCAACGTATCTGAATATTGTACTATTAAAATTAAATTTTTTGGTAGCAGAAAAATTGATATAGTAGTAAGATATGATTAAATGGTTTCCATGTATACTACTACAACGGTTATTACCACTGTAATCGATTTTGATCCTGTCATTGAGAACCTGTTAGTTACAGCACGCATATTCTGTTCAAATTTATTAAATTCCGGTCGGCCCTAGTCTTTACAGTGGTGGAATAATATTTGCTGGAGTTAATATTTACTGCAAAACGTGCTTTTCAGACGCTTCAACGTATCTGAATATTGTACTATTAAAATTAAATTTTTTAGAAGCAGAAAAATTGATATAGTAGTTATATATGATTAAATGGTCTCCATGTATACTACTACAACGGTTATTACCACTTTAATCGATTTTGATCCTGTTATTGAGCACCTGTTAGTTACGGCACGCATATTCTGTCCAAATTTATTAAATTCTGATCGGCCCTAGTCTTTACAATGGCAGAATAATATTTTCTGAAGTTAATATTTACTGCAAAACGTGCTTTATAGACGTTTTAACGTTTCTGAATAATAGACTATTAAAATGAAATTTTTTGGACGCAGAAAAATTTGAAATAGTAGTTAGATATGGTTAAATGGTCTCCATGTATACTACTACAACGGTTATTACCATTTCAATCGATTTCGATCCTGTTATTGAGCACCTGTTAGTTACGGCACGAATATTCTGTCCAAATTTATTAAATGCTGATCGGCCCTAGTCTTTACAGTGGCAGAATAATATTTGCTGGAGTTAATATTTACTGCAAAACGGGCTTTATAGACGTTTTAACGTTTTTGAATAATAGACTATTAAAATGAAATTTTTGGAAGCAGAAAAATTTGAAATAGTAGTTAGATATGGTTGAATGGTCTCCATGTATACTACTACAACGGTTATCACCATTTCAGTCGATTTTGATCCTTTTATTGAGCACCTGTTAGTTACGGCACGCATATTCTGTCCAAATTTATTAAATTCTAATCGGCTCTAGACTTTACAGTGGCAGAATAATATTTGCTGAAGTTAATATTTACTGCAAAACGTGCTTTTCAGACGTTTCAACGTATCTGAATATTGTACTATTAAAATTAAATTTTTTGGTAGCAGAAAAATTGATATAGTAGTTATATATGATTAAATGGTCTCCATGTATACTACTACAACGGGTATTACCACTTTAATCGATTTTGATACTGTTATTGAGCACCTGTTAGTTACGGCACGCATATTCTGTCCAAATTTATTAAATTCTGATCGGCCCTAGTCTTTACAATGGCAGAATAATATTTTCTGAAGTTAATATTTACTGTAAAACGTGCTTTATAGACGTTTTAACGTTTCTGAATAATAGACTATTAAAATGAAATTTTTTGATCGCAGAAAAATTTGAAATAGTAGTTAGATATGGTTAAATTGTCTCCATGTATACTACTACAACGGTTATTACCACTTCAATCGATTTCGATCCTGTTATTGAGCACCTGTTAGTTACGGCACGAATATTCTGTCCAAATTTATTAAATGCTGATCGGCCCTAGTCTTTACAGTGGCAGAATAATATTTGCTGGAGTCAATATTTATTGCAAAACGTGCTTTTCAGACGTTTCAACGTAACTGAATATTGTACTATTAAAATTAAATTTTTTGGAAGCAGAAAAATTGATACAGTAGTAAGATATGATTAAATGGTCTCCATGTATACTACTACAACGGTTATTACCACTGTAATCGATTTTGATCCTGTTATTGAGCACCTGTTAGTTACGGCACGCAAATCTGTCCAAATTTATTAAATGCTGATCGGCCCTAGTCTTTACAGTGGCAGAATAATATTTGCTGGAGTTAATATTTACTGCAAAACGTGCTTTATAGACGTTTTAACGTTTCTGAATAATAGACTATTAAAATGAAATTTTTTGTACGCAGAAAAATTTGAAATAGTAGTTAGATATGTTTGAATGGTCTCCATGTATACTACTACAACGGTTATTACCACTTCAATCGATTTCGATCCTGTTATTGAGCACCTGTTAGTTACGGCACGAATGTTCTGTCCAAATTTATTAAATGCTGATCGGCCCTAGTCTTTACAGTGGCAGAATAATATTTGCTGGAGTCAATATTTATTGCAAAACGTGCTTTTCAGACGTTTCAACGTAACTGAATATTGTACTATTAAAATTAAATTTTTTGGAAGCAGAAAAATTGATACAGTAGTAAGATATGATTAAATGGTCTCCATGTATACTACTACAACGGTTATTACCACTGTAATCGATTTTGATCCTATTATTGAGCACCTGTTAGTTACGGCACGCAAATCTGTCCAAATTTATTAAATGCTGATCGGCCCTAGTCTTTACAGTGGCAGAATAATATTTGCTGGAGTTAATATTTACTGCAAAACGTGCTTTTCAGACGTTTCAACGTATCTGAATATTGTACTATTAAAATTAAATTTTTTGGAAGCAGAAAAATTGATATAGTAGTAAGATATGATTAAATGGTCTCCATGTATACTACTACAACGGTTATTACCACTGTAATCGATTTTGATCCTGTCATTGAGAACCTGTTAGTTACGGCACGCATATTCTGTCTAAATTTAATAAATTCTGATCGGCCCTAGTCTTTACAGTGGCAAAATAATATTTTCTGAAGATAATATTTACTGCAAAACGTGCTTTATAGACGTTTTAATGTTTCTGAATAATAGACTATTAAAATGAAATTTTTTGGAAGCAGAAAAATTTGAAATAGTAGTTAGATATGGATAATGGTCTCCATGTATACTACTACAACGGTTATTACCACTTTAATCGATTTTGATCCTGTTATTGAGCACCTGTTTGTAACGGCACGCATATTCTGTCCAAATTTATTAAATGCTGATCGGCCCTAGTCTTTACAGTGCCAGAATAATATTTGCTGGAGTTAACATTTACTGCAAAACGTGGTTTTCAAACGGTTGAACGTATCTGAATATTGTACTATTAAAATTAAATTTTTTGGAAGCAGAAAAATTGATATAGTAGTAAGATATGATTAAATGGTCACCATGTATACTACTACAACGGTTATTACCACTGTAATCGATTTTGATTTTGTCATTGCGAACCTGTTAGTTACGGCACGCATATTCTGTACAAATTTATTAAATTCTGATCGGCCCTAGTCTTTACAGTGGCAGAATAATATTTTCTGAAGTTAATATTTACTGCAAAACGTGCTTTATAGACGTTTTAATGTTTCCGAATAATAGACTATTAAATTTAAATTTTTTGGAAGCAGAAAAATTTGATATAGTAGTTATATATGGTGAAATGGTCTCCATGTATACTACTACAACGGTTATTACCACTGCAATCGATTTGGAGCTAGTTATTGAGCACCTGTTAGTAACGGCACGCACATTCTGTCCAAATTTATTAAATGCTTTTCGGCCCTAGTCTTTACAATGGCAGAATAATATTTTCTGAAGTTAATATTTACTGCAAAACGTGCTTTATAGACGTTTTAACGTTTCTGAATAATAGACTATTAAAATGAAATTTTTTGGACGCAGAAAAATTTGAAATAGTAGTTAGATATGGTTAAATGGTCTCCATGTATACTACTACACGGTTATTACCATTTCAATCGATTTCGATCCTGTTATTGAGCACCTGTTAGTTACGGCACGAATATTCTGTCCAAATTTATTAAATGCTGATCGGCCCTAGTCTTTACAGTGGCAGAATAATATTTGCTGGAGTTAATATTTACTGCAAAACGGGCTTTATAGACGTTTTAACGTTTTTGAATAATAGACTATTAAAATGAAATTTTTGGAAGCAGAAAAATTTGAAATAGTAGTTAGATATGGTTGAATGGTCTCCATGTATACTACTACAACGGTTATCACCATTTCAGTCGATTTTGATCCTTTTATTGAGCACCTGTTAGTTACGGCACGCATATTCTGTCCAAATTTATTAAATTCTAATCGGCTCTAGACTTTACAGTGGCAGAATAATATTTGCTGAAGTTAATATTTACTGCAAAACGTGCTTTTCAGACGTTTCAACGTATCTGAATATTGTACTATTAAAATTAAATTTTTTGGTAGCAGAAAAATTGATATAGTAGTTATATATGATTAAATGGTCTCCATGTATACTACTACAACGGGTATTACCACTTTAATCGATTTTGATACTGTTATTGAGCACCTGTTAGTTACGGCACGCATATTCTGTCCAAATTTATTAAATTCTGATCGGCCCTAGTCTTTACAATGGCAGAATAATATTTTCTGAAGTTAATATTTACTGTAAAACGTGCTTTATAGACGTTTTAACGTTTCTGAATAATAGACTATTAAAATGAAATTTTTTGATCGCAGAAAAATTTGAAATAGTAGTTAGATATGGTTAAATTGTCTCCATGTATACTACTACAACGGTTATTACCACTTCAATCGATTTCGATCCTGTTATTGAGCACCTGTTAGTTACGGCACGAATATTCTGTCCAAATTTATTAAATGCTGATCGGCCCTAGTCTTTACAGTGGCAGAATAATATTTGCTGGAGTCAATATTTATTGCAAAACGTGCTTTTCAGACGTTTCAACGTAACTGAATATTGTACTATTAAAATTAAATTTTTTGGAAGCAGAAAAATTGATACAGTAGTAAGATATG
Source organism: Agriotes lineatus (assembly GCA_940337035.1). Classification (NCBI taxonomy): domain Eukaryota; kingdom Metazoa; phylum Arthropoda; class Insecta; order Coleoptera; family Elateridae; genus Agriotes; species Agriotes lineatus. The sequence continues at coordinate 220,458 of CALNHX010001417.1, forward strand.
ATTAAATGGTCTCCATGTATACTACTACAACGGTTATTACCACTGTAATCGATTTTGATCCTGTTATTGAGCACCTGTTAGTTACGGCACGCAAATCTGTCCAAATTTATTAAATGCTGATCGGCCCTAGTCTTTACAGTGGCAGAATAATATTTGCTGGAGTTAATATTTACTGCAAAACGTGCTTTATAGACGTTTTAACGTTTCTGAATAATAGACTATTAAAATGAAATTTTTTGTACGCAGAAAAATTTGAAATAGTAGTTAGATATGTTTGAATGGTCTCCATGTATACTACTACAACGGTTATTACCACTTCAATCGATTTCGATCCTGTTATTGAGCACCTGTTAGTTACGGCACGAATGTTCTGTCCAAATTTATTAAATGCTGATCGGCCCTAGTCTTTACAGTGGCAGAATAATATTTGCTGGAGTCAATATTTATTGCAAAACGTGCTTTTCAGACGTTTCAACGTAACTGAATATTGTACTATTAAAATTAAATTTTTTGGAAGCAGAAAAATTGATACAGTAGTAAGATATGATTAAATGGTCTCCATGTATACTACTACAACGGTTATTACCACTGTAATCGATTTTGATCCTATTATTGAGCACCTGTTAGTTACGGCACGCAAATCTGTCCAAATTTATTAAATGCTGATCGGCCCTAGTCTTTACAGTGGCAGAATAATATTTGCTGGAGTTAATATTTACTGCAAAACGTGCTTTTCAGACGTTTCAACGTATCTGAATATTGTACTATTAAAATTAAATTTTTTGGAAGCAGAAAAATTGATATAGTAGTAAGATATGATTAAATGGTCTCCATGTATACTACTACAACGGTTATTACCACTGTAATCGATTTTGATCCTGTCATTGAGAACCTGTTAGTTACGGCACGCATATTCTGTCTAAATTTAATAAATTCTGATCGGCCCTAGTCTTTACAGTGGCAAAATAATATTTTCTGAAGATAATATTTACTGCAAAACGTGCTTTATAGACGTTTTAATGTTTCTGAATAATAGACTATTAAAATGAAATTTTTTGGAAGCAGAAAAATTTGAAATAGTAGTTAGATATGGATAATGGTCTCCATGTATACTACTACAACGGTTATTACCACTTTAATCGATTTTGATCCTGTTATTGAGCACCTGTTTGTAACGGCACGCATATTCTGTCCAAATTTATTAAATGCTGATCGGCCCTAGTCTTTACAGTGCCAGAATAATATTTGCTGGAGTTAACATTTACTGCAAAACGTGGTTTTCAAACGGTTGAACGTATCTGAATATTGTACTATTAAAATTAAATTTTTTGGAAGCAGAAAAATTGATATAGTAGTAAGATATGATTAAATGGTCACCATGTATACTACTACAACGGTTATTACCACTGTAATCGATTTTGATTTTGTCATTGCGAACCTGTTAGTTACGGCACGCATATTCTGTACAAATTTATTAAATTCTGATCGGCCCTAGTCTTTACAGTGGCAGAATAATATTTTCTGAAGTTAATATTTACTGCAAAACGTGCTTTATAGACGTTTTAATGTTTCCGAATAATAGACTATTAAATTTAAATTTTTTGGAAGCAGAAAAATTTGATATAGTAGTTATATATGGTGAAATGGTCTCCATGTATACTACTACAACGGTTATTACCACTGCAATCGATTTGGAGCTAGTTATTGAGCACCTGTTAGTAACGGCACGCACATTCTGTCCAAATTTATTAAATGCTTTTCGGCCCTAGTCTTTACAGTGGCAAAATCATATTTTCTGAAGTTAATATTTACTGCAAAACGTGCTTTACAGACGTTTTAACGTTTCCGAATAATAGACTAATAAAATGAAATTTTTTGGAAGCAGAAAAATTTGAAATAGTAGTTAGATATGGTTAAATGGGGCCCATGTATACTACTACAACGGTTATTACCACTTTAGTCGATTTTGATCCTGTTATTGAGCACCTGTTTGTAACGGCACGCATATTCTGTCCAAATTTATTAAATGCTGATCGGCCCTAGTCTTTACAGTGGCAGAATAATATTTGCTGGAGTTAATATTTACTGCAAAACGTGCTTTTCAAACGTTTCAACGTATCTGAATATTATACTATTAAAATTAAATTTTTTGGAAGCAGAAACATTTGATATAGTAGTAAGATATGGTTAAATGGTTTCCATGTATACTACTACAACGGTTATTACCACTGTAATCGATTTGGAGCCAGTTATTAAGCACCTGTTAGTAACGGTACACATACTCTGTCCAAATTTATTAAATTCTGATCGGCCCTAGTTTTTACAGTGGCAGAATAATATTTCCTGGAGTTAATATTTACTGCAAAACGTGCTTTTCAGACGTTTCAACGTATCAGAATAATAGACTATTAAAATTAAATTTTTTGGATGCAGAAAAATTGATATAGTAGTTACATATGGTTAAATGGTCTCCATGTATACTACTACAACGGTTATTACCACTGTAATCGATTTGGAGCCAGTTATTAAGCACCTGTTAGTAACGGTACACATACTCTGTCCAAATTTATTAAATTCTGATCGGCCCTAGTTTTTACAGTGGCAGAATAATATTTCCTGGAGTTAATATTTACTGCAAAACGTGCTTTTCAGACGTTTCAACGTTTCTGAATAATAGACTATTAAAATGAAATTTTTTGGAAGCAGAAAAATTTGAAATAGTAGTTAGATATGGTTAAATGGTTTCCATGTATACTACTACAACGGTTATTACCACTGTAATCGATTTGGAGCTAGTTATTGAGCACCTGTTAGTTACGGCACGCATATTCTGTCCAAATTTATTAAATGCTAATCGGCCCTAGTCTTTACAGTGGCAGAATAATATTTTCTGCAGTTAATATTTACTGAAAAACGTGCTTTTCAGACGTTTCAACGTTTCTGAATAATAGACTATTAAAATGAAATTTTTTGGAAGTAGAAAAAATTGAAATAGTAGTTAGATATGATTAAATGGTCTCCATGTATACTACTACAACGGTTATTACCACTGTAATCGATTTTGATCCTGTTATTGAGAAGCTGTTAGTTACGGCACTCATATTCTGTCCTAATTTATTAAATTATGATCGGCCCTAGTCTTTACAGTGGCAGAATAATATTTTCTGAAGTTAATATTTACCGCAAAACGTGCTTTTCAGACGTTTCAACGTTTCTGAATAATATACTATTAAAATGAAATTTTTTGGAAGCAGAAAAATTTGAAATAGTAGTTAGATATGGTTAAATGGTCTCCATGTATACTACTACAACGGTTATTAAAACTGTAATCGATTTTGATCCTGTTATTGAGCAGCTGTTAGTTACGTCACTCATATTTTGTCCTAATTTATTAAATTCTGATCGGCCCTAGTGTTTACAGTGGCAGAATAATATTTTCAGAAGTTATTATTTACTGCAAAACGTGCTTTTCAGACGTTTCAACGTTTCTGAATAATAGACTATTAAAATGAAATTTTTTGGAAGCAGAAAAATTTGAAATAGTAGTTAGATATGGTTAAATGGTCTCCATGTATACTACTACAACGCTTATTACCACTGTAATCGATTTGGTGCCAGTTATTAAGCACCTGTTAGTTACGGCACTCATATTCTGTCCAAATTTATTAAATGCTAATCGGCCCGTGTCTTTACAGTGGCAGAATAATATATTCTGAAATTAATATTTACAGCAAAACGTGCTTTTCAGACGTTTCAACGTATCTGAATATTATACTATTAAAATGAAATTTTTTGGATACAGAAACATTTGATATAGTAGTAAGATATGGTTAAATGGTTTCCATGTATACTACTACAACGGTTATTACCACTGTAATCGATTTGGGGACAGTTATTAAGCACCTGTTAGTAACGGTACACATATTCGGTCCAAATTTATTAAATTCTGATCGGCCCTAGTCTTTACAGTGGCAAAATAATATTTCCTGGAATTAATATTTACTGCAAAATGTGCTTTTCAGACGTTTCAACGTATCTGAATAATATACTATTAAAATTAAATTTTTTGGATGCAGAAAAATTGATATAGTAGTTACATATGGTTAAATGGTCTCCATGTATACTACTACAACGGTTATTACAACTGTAATCGATTTTGATCTTGTTATTGTGAACCTGTTAGTTACGGCACGCATATTCTGCCCAAATTATTAAATGCTAATCGGCTCTAGTCTTTACAGTCTTAGAATAATATTTTCTAGAGTTAATATTTACTGCAAACCGTACTTTTTAGACGTTTTATCTTATCTGAATAATATACTATTAAAATGAAATTTTTGGAAGCACATAAATTTGATATAGTAGTTAGATATGGTTAAATGGTCTCCATGTGTACTACTAAAACGGTTATTACCACTGTAATCGATTTTGATCCTGTTATTTAGTAGCTGTTAGTTACGGCACGCATATTCTGTCCTAGTTTATTAAATTCTGATCGGCCCCAGTCTTTACAGTGGCAGAATAATATTTTCTGAAGTTATTATTTACTGCAAAACGTGCCTTTCAGACGTTTCAACGTTTCTGAATAATAGACTATTAAAATGCAATTTTTTGGAAGCAGAAAAATTTGAAATAGTAGTAAGATATGGTTAAAGGGTCTCCATGTATACTACTACAACGCTTATTACGACTGTAATCGATTTGGAGCCAGTTATTAAGCACCTGTTAGTAACGGTACACATATTCTGTCCAAATTGATTAAATTCTGATCGGGCCTAGTCTTTACGGTGGCAGAATAATATTTTCTGAAATTAATATTTACTGCAAAACGTGCTTTTCAGACGTTTCAACGTATCTGAATATTATACTATTAAAATTAAATTTTTTGGAAGCAGAAACATTTGATAAACTAGTAAGATATGGTTAAATGGTTTCCATGTATACTACTACAACTGTTATTACCACTGTAATCGATTTTGATCTTGTTATTGTAAACCTGTTAGTTACGGCACGCATATTCTGTCCAAATTTATTAAATTCTAATCGGCTGTAGTCTTTACAGTGGCAGAATAATATTTTCTGAAATTAATATTTACTGCAAAACGTGCTTTTCAGACGTTTCAACGTATCTGAATATTATACTTTTAAAATTATATTTTTTGGAAGCAAAAATATTTGATATAGTAGTTATATATGGTGAAATGGTCTCCATGTATACTACTTCAACGGTTATTACCACTCTAATCGATTTGGAGCTAATTATTGAGCACCTGTTAGTTACGGCACGCATATTCTGTCCAAATTTATTAAATTCTAATCGGCCCTAGTCTTTACAGTGGCAGAATAATATTTTCTGAAATTAATATTTACTGCAAAACGTGCTTTTCAGACGTTTCAACGTATCTGAATATTATACTATTAAAATTAAATTTTTTGGAAGCAGAAACAAATGATATAGTAGTAAGATATGGTTAAATGGTTTCCATGTATACTACTACAACGGTTATTATCACTGTAATCGATTTGGAACCAGTTATTAAGCACCTGTTAGTAACGGTACACATATTCTGTCCAAATTTATTAAATGCTAATCGGCCCTAGTCTTTACAGTGGCAGAATAATATTTTCTGAAATTAATATTTACTGCAAAACGTGCTTTTCAGACGTTTCAACGTATCTGAATATTATTCTATTAAAATTAAATTTTTTGGAAGCAGAAACATTTGATATAGTAGTAAGATATGGTTAAATGGTCTCCATGTATACTACTACAACGGTTATTACCACTGTAATCGAATTGGAGGTAGTTATTGAGCACCTGTTAGTTACGGCACGCATATTCTGTCCAAATTTATTAAATGCTAATCGGCCCTAGTCTTTACAGTGGCAGAATAATATTTTCTGAAATTAATATCTACTGCAAAACGTGCTTTTCAGACGTTTCAACGTATCTGAATATTATACTATTAAAATTAAATTTTTTGGAAGCAGAAACATTTGATATAGTAGTAAGATATGGTTAAATGGTTTCCATGTATACTACTACAACGGTTATTACCACTGTAATCGATTTGGAACCAGTTATTAAGCACCTGTTAGTAACGGTACACATATTCTGTCCAAATTTATTAAATGCTAATCGGCCCTAGTCTTTACAGTGGCAGAATAATATTTTCTGCAGTTAATATTTACTGCAAAACGTGCTTTTCAGACGTTTCAACGTTTCTGAATAATAGACTATTAAAATGAAATTTTTTGAAGCAGAAAAATTTGAAATAGTAGTTAGATATGGTTAAATGGTCTCCATGTATACTACTACAACGCTTATTACCACTGTAATCGATTTGGAGCCAGTTATTAAGCACCTGTTAGTTACGGCACGCATATTCTGTCCAAATTTATTAAATGCTAATCGGCCCTAGTCTTTACAGTGGCAGAATAATATTTTCTGAAGTTAATATTTACTGCAAAACGTGCTTTTCAGACGTTTCAACGTTTCTGAATAATATACTATTAAAATGAAATTTTTTGGAAGCAGAAAAATTTGAAATAGTAGTTAGATATGGTTAAATGGTCTCCATGTATACTACTATAACGGTTATTAAAACTGTAATCGATTTTGATCCTGTTATTGAGCAGCTGTTAGTTACGGCACTCATATTTTGTCCTAATTTATTAAATTCTGATCGGCCCTAGTCTTTACAGTGGCAGAATAATATTTTCAGAAGTTATTATTTACTGCAAAACGTGCTTTTCAGACGTTTCAACGTATCTGAATATTATACTTTTAAAATTATATTTTTTGGAAGCAAAAATATTTGATATAGTAGTTATATATGGTGAAATGGTCTCCATGTATACTACTTCAACGGTTATTACCACTCTAATCGATTTGGAGCTAATTATTGAGCACCTGTTAGTTACGGCACGCATATTCTGTCCAAATTTATTAAGTGCTAATCGGCCCTAGTCTTTACAGTGGCAGAATAATATTTTCTGAAATTAATATTTACTGCAAAACGTGCTTTTCAGACGTTTCAACGTATCTGAATATTATACTATTAAAATTAAATTTTTTGGAAGCAGAAACATTTGATATAGTAGTAAGATATGGTTAAATGGTCTCCATGTATACTACTACAACGGTTATTACCACTGTAATCGATTTGGAGCTAGTTATTGAGCACCTGTTAGTTACGGCACGCATATTCTGTCCAAATTTATTAAATGCT